>VXAU01001675.1:343477-427334 GCA_013399695.1 Formicarius rufipectus | reverse complement strand
GGTTGTGGGTAGGACTCAGATCTAACAAATATCTTCATCATATTGGTAGCATTATTTTGATTTTAACAGAACTGCCAGTAACAGTTCAAAATCAGAAAACCAAGGATATAATTTACTAGGAATTAGAAATACTTTATGTAGACATATTATGCAGCATAAAGCAGAATATTGTTTTTTTAAATTAGAGTCTATTTTGTGTATTTTTAATTGCACAGTGTTCTGCCTAATACAAAGCAATTATTCATTCATTCAGGGAAATTCTTAATGTAAAATTGCAGGCATTGCATGAAGTCATTTTATATCCTTTTGCATAGAAGGGTCTACTTCCTTTTGAATTAGACTGTTGTCAGCAGAAACAAATAACATTTTCAAGAAGTACGTTTTTCTTCTTTTTTTTTTTTTTTTTTTTTACAAGAGAACTTTTATATTTACACTCTTCAAACAAAAAAATAAGAAGTACTGTGGATATTTCATGAGGGAATTTTATATGTGGCATTTTTTAGGCTAGTAACAAAAGGTTATGCCTCAATTCAAAAGATCACTAAAGTATTACTTGTAAAAGTTCTTGCTATCCCTCTGTCACAGATATCTAAAGCAACAACATAGAGTCAAAACACTTCTAACCAACAAAAGTACCAAATTTCCAGTACAAGAATAATATCAAGAACAATGGCAAAATTCTCACAACTTATACACCATACTTGCAATCAATAGTTATTTCCCATGGACACAACTGATACTGGAGTAGAATCAAAATAGGTATGAAAAAAAAAACCCAAGTCACATCCCAGGTTAACCTGCCTCACTACAGAATTACACAGAATTGCTCCTCAGCATCTTACATACATGCAGTCAGACTGGTTGAGATGGACAACCTCAATACACCACAGAAAGTGTAGTCCATGGGGGTTCCAATCTGATCACTTGTATTTGAGTTTACAGGAGACCTGATTCTCACCTTCTTCGGAGGCAGAAATCAGAATCCCATAATAATGATCAGAATGAGGTAGAGAGAGAGTGTGTAAATGAAACTTGACATTTGTACATTGAAGTGGCTTAGACAATGGAAACTATCTTGTTCCTGGACTCAAGTGCACATGCAGCTTAGAAAGACACACACAGTCAAGGCAATCAATAATTGTGCATAGGATATAAAATTCAGGAAAGGTTTTGTTGTACAACGATTTTCCTCTACAGGTAGAATTCACAAAGAGAAAGATAAAAAAAGAAAAATCATTTCTGTTCTTATGTGTCCTGATATGACACTTGCCAGAAGTAATTAAAAGATCCATCTGTCTGCATATTACTATTATGCACCTTTCAAAATCACCCATTAACTCCTACTCTTTGTATCAGTTCTTACTGCTAACTGTGCAGCTTTATTTGGAATTGATGCTTGAAACCCCTCTCTTCAACCTACTCGAGCTGGAAATTTTCTCAAGACATAAAATGTGTAACTACTTATGACTAATAGTTTCATGCATAAACATAGACAAACGTATGCCCCATAGAAACACGAAAGAACAACATTGTGTTAGGTCCACTTTCATTCAATTGTCATTTTAATGAAAAGGCTAATTTGTGACCACTTTTATTCACACAACACCCAAAAGTAGAAAAAAAATTTGAATGGAAATTCCATATGTTTTATAAGAAGGGCTGTGCTAGCCTTCAAAAAATAATGGGGCATCCATTCCTGGAATTTAATAATTAAAGTCTATAAAGAAAACAGAATTGAACCACGACTTTATTTATAAACAAAATAATAATTTTATATTTTGCTTCTTCTCTTCCTTAAAGCACAAGAAAAGAAACTGAATATCAGTGACATTCTCAAATATTACCTTTCTAAGGAACTGGTCTGTGTAAAAGTAAAATGATAGGTCAACAATTAATTACGAGACCAGATTCTACTTGGAGACCTTGGTGAAGCAAACAAAAATCGGACAAGAACAGGCATCTCACTCAATACCTTAATTTATTTGCCATTAAAACAAGAGTGCTGCACATCTGCAGGACAATTTGGAGGCTGCTGGGATTCTGGTACTTAGATATGGATGCAAAAGATCAAAATGCAGGGCCAGTAATTCTGTGTACATGACCAACTAATAGACTGGATTCAGGACTATGAACAACACCATGCTCTCTTATTTAACTCTGCTAAGACAGAATTTAATACTGACTAATAAGTTCATGGTTAGCAGTGAAACCTGATCAGAGAAAATGTAACATCTTACTGAACTCTGACAAGCTAAATTTGTTGTAGTTAGAGCAAGCAGAAAGGTAACCCTAACAGATGACCTTTGATATAAATGCAAGATTTGCAATTCACTTTTCTTTTTGTATACAAAAACATGAGGTTCATGTTAGAAAATAGTTTTGTAGTAGGTCAGCCTATGTATTTTATCCCTTTTATGACCAGTTCATAATCTGTGCTTTCTGTTATCCATCCTAAAGATTTTAAAGCCAGCTGTATCTTAAAAAATTACCAGTTTACAGAAATAAGTAACTTAATTATAATTTTAGGTGAATAGAAGTAAACAGATATAATCAAAGGTGGCTACACAATGAGAAGAAGATCTCAAGTCTACCTCAAAGCACAACCATGGAGCCCCAAATCCTCCTCACCTACATACACCCTCAAATGGCAATAAGAATAAAGGTGAAAGCTGTTGTGAAGGAAATCGAACACTTGCAGAGTACTGATGCTACCACATTCACTAAAGAAAAACAAAACAGGATGTATTTTTATTTGTTATGACACTTGTAATTTAGATCACTAGTTTTTATTTGGGAGTGGCTAGGGTGGGGAGAACAGGGAAACATTGTGGTTCCCGTGAAAGGAAGCAGGCTACAAGAAATACAGTTTAAGCAATCATGTCCTCTGTCCAGTTTGCGAAATATGGCTTAGCCAAGGCCCTGAACTAAAGATTACTAATGAAATAGAATAAATCCCATATAAACCTACGGGGTTTAGATGATGTCCTAATTAAATGCGCTCTTTTGAGAATATTGAAAGTAAGTAGAGTGATTATGTTTTAGAAATTTTCATTTAGCTTTCTGAAGCTCAAGTGAAATACATTTCACATTAGCTGGTCACTGAAAAACACATTTTAAGCAAAGTTTCATTTAGTCTTTGCTTATTAATTACTCCATTTCAACTTCATCTCTTAAAAACTTAAGGTATCAGCTTTCATCAGTTAAAACAACATAAAAGTACAGATAAGAGGAATGAACTGATTTAGCAACTCAGGAATATTCTTAGTTACTCAGTGCAATTAGAATAGATGTGCAAACTTCTATAATAAAATTCTGTATTTAATAAGGCATCACTGGTTCGGGAAAAAGAACGAAATGTAGGCATTTTATCCCCAAAGGAAACAAATATATCCCCTTAATAGGTCAAAATTTTAATACACATAAGATATAAGGTATTTTATGGAGCACAGTCCTCAGTGTTCTCTGCAAAACCTTTTAAAAAAGCTATGAGAGAACAAAAAAATTTTACTGGATTCTTTTATTAATTTTTCTAATTATATTAATAGATTGTTTTAATGTAGAAATAATGCTAATAATTCCTTGTAGTCTGCTTCTTTAGTCAGGTACAAGCCAGTCTTTCTCTTTGAAAGTTCCTACTTCCCTAAATTTTCCATTACTTCCCTCTTTTAGGATGAGCACGTTTCCCAGAAAAGTGAATTGGCATTTTTAATAATAGATTTCTCTCCCTACTATTGATCAGAGAGAACTGAACAACTGAAATGCAGATAGCATGAACACCAGTACCTTAAATAGTATGTCCCAACTCATTGCAGGGGGGTTGGACTAGATTGCCTTTAAAGATTCCTCCCAAACTAAAACATTCTGTGATTCTATATGGTAACCATTAAGAGAATATGCCTATGGTTAACATCATTATTTCAGCAATAATTTTGAGAGCCAGAACGGGTTCTGGGAGCACCGATCAACTGACAGGAGAAGAAAGGAATCAAGCACTGCTGCTTTTCTCAAGACAGTATCCAACCCCAGCATACCAACCCAATCCACCAGATGCTATTTACCTTTTTCTTCTGTGTGGACAACAGACCGTCTGCCCCTGTTTCTACTCCCATTCCAGATTTCCTTTTGGAAGCTCTCAGGAAGCCTGTTCTCCTAATAAAGAGAAGCAGCAGCCACTGAAAGTAGTCCCACATTCATTCATCCCCTGCAAGCTGAAAACCACCCCTCCAGCTTACCTGCCTGGTGCCAGCTGCAGACACTTGCAGGAGGGAAGAAACAGGGGTACCTGCTTTATTTTCATCAGGGGACATGAGTGGCTGGTCTAGCGGAGACCGTGCATGGACCCTGTAGATTAGCTCGCTGCGCAGAGCTTCTAGTTCTGTTTTCAGGGTGATAACATGGTAAAGAGACACTGCTGCAAGACAAGAGGACAGGAGCATTGCAAGCCACAGGAATGTGACAGAAAAAAGTCCCGTGGTGCCTGAAACAGCACCAGAGGGGGCAGAAGGAGAGGAGGCGGTATCCTTCTGTTGGATGACGTGCACACAGTCCACGGATTTCATCGCTGCTCTTTTCCTTACTAAAGCCAGAGGGAGAGTTCAGCTGTCCCCTTCCGAGGTGCAATCCATGTTACCAGTTGCTCTCTGAAACTAAGGGCATCCAGAATAAGTGAACAAAACGCCCAGATCATTTCCTGTCATATGAAGCCGCTGATAGCACCATTAAACTTAATGTACAGAGTGAACATCTAAGATTCAGTCTTCACTTTGTTTTCATCCCTCCGTGCTGCATTTTGGAAATGAATACTTTCTCATGAGCTACTTGTCCAATCTACCTTCCTCCTTTCACTTTCAACTATTTATTTATTTGGCAGCTTGCTATAACCATTTCCCATAATATTTAAATTTAGGCTCAGCCAGTACCACTGGTAATTTAGAGCCTTATCTAAAAATGCAGAAACCATGTGAAGTTTCCTGGCAGCATCCAGTGCTACTTAAAAGACATACACGTATGACAGGCCTGTGCCTCTGTGTGCATGAAGGCATATAGATGTACTGTGTATACACTTTATATCACATAAATTAACACCTATACATATTTATTTCTAAAGTGCCAATATGCTTACAGAGAAGAAAAATTATTAAAAAAAAATTTTGTGGTTTCCTAAACACAATGGTGAAGAATATTCACAGGTATGAGTCATAAATTACTGGTCTCTCAACTGTATGAAGTTGCAGATTCTGCAGTTCAGTTCATCAAACTAACTTGAAAAGGGATGACATTTTATTACACTTATCTAATAAGAACAGTTTCTCTACAGAATTCAAGGACCTGGATTAATGCAAAAGAGAACACACAGAAGCAGGGAGAGGAAATGTGGCAGGGGACAACTAGAAGAGGTGAAAACTAGAAGATAAGAAAGAATAAGAGATGATAAATAAGAATTGAGGCAAAGGGCAGAGAGGTACAGAAAAAAAATCATACTTGGAGAAAAACTAAGCACAAGCTAAAACTTCAAATATGCATGCTAACATTGTTTTCAGGTGAATCTTGAGTGTCTGATTTAAGTTCTTTTTAAGATATTGCAAGTCCTTTCATCTTAAAATCCTGCATTAGGAATTCCTTTCTTTTCTGCAGCAACAAAGCTACCTAAATATCCCAAACATGTTTATATGCTTTTGGTATATCCTTCTTGCACAAAATTCAACTTTTACCTCTGTTAAGAGTTCCAGTGGTGTGAGACAGGAAAAACAAGATCAAACAGCATTACAATTAGGGCTAAAATCAACAGGTCAACCCCCCTTACCATGTAAGTAAACTTTATCTTTGCAAAAGAGAGAACTTTTACAGGTCCATCCAAACACTCTAGTGAATCCTGATGACAACACCTACCAGAGTAGTTCAAATCAAGTTAATTCTGTTGGGAAGGAGAAAGAAGAAGGAACAACAATAGAGTAACAACTTTTGTAGCCTCTCCCACTTCTGTTTCTTAAGGTTATGAGGAATTTAGGGTGATTATAAGCTTTACCATCTTCCGTTGTGATGCAAGGCACTATTTTCCTTACTTTGTGACCTCTAGCAACCACACTTAGCTGTCACAGATGAGTAAATCTGTTCCTAAATGTAGAGGAAAAAATATACAACGTATCTTAGTGTGCCCCCAGAAGCCATATACTTATTGTGATAAATTATACAGAAATCACTGTGGGGTGAACTAAACAGAATACCAGACCATTCTGTACCTATTTTCAAGGCTAAGTTAAGGTGTAAATGGGCTGCATTTTGAAGGGAATTTAAGATGAACTAACACAGGGTTTTTTTTAACAGAATAAGCAAGCATTAGAACTAAGCAGGCATGCCTTGCAGTATCCACAGACATCAGAACATTACCAGCCAAGTACTGACTGTTCCAAAAATTAAAAAGTGACAGTTGGAAAAGAAGTGCTATTTTAGAAAATGAAACCAAATGAGAAAATGAAAGTTCTAACCAGCTATCCAGGGATACTGAGAAACAATTGGCCAGTGAGGTCTCTATGGGTATTAGCATATCAGAAAATAAGACAGGCATATAAATAGCAACACTCCAGTCACTTTTAGAGAAAGTAGGCTGTTCTCAGCCTCCACACCTTCTTTAAATGGGATCATAATTTGGGCTGACAAAATAATTGAGGTGACATAGAGGACTTCTGTAAGACATCTGGCTTCGTCTTGCTTATCATTCTGATAAGCAGACATGAGGAAAATCACAACAGCCCACACATGGCAAATTGTTAAATTCAGTAGATATTTGCAGCTGAGCATCAAAGGAATCACTGTTTTATTGTTGGCAACCTTGTATTGTCCTGTAGATTCACAGGCAGTTATGAGGTATGAAAGAAAACTTGGGACAACTTCTGTGATGACAAAATCATAGTTGAACAATAAATAGTGGCAGTAAGAGATCAATAATGAAAACCAGCATGAACTACCTAGAAATAAACTAAGTTGAACAACTGCTGTTTTAATATAATCAATTGAAGCTTCAGTTAGTTTGTAGACACTAATTGCATTAAAGTTAATAATAAAGATTACTTCAAAAAAACCCAAAACAAACAAAAAACAAACACCAAAACAAACAAAAACCTGTTAGTTGCAGAGCTGAGAAGAATTGGTGCTAAATGCTTGCCACTATAACATATTCTCCTTTTGATTCCACTTGTTGACACAGCTGCAAAGTAGTCCTGAGTCTGCTTAAAGCAAAGTCAATATGACTACCACATGTGACATTCCTGCTGTGTTTTAAACCAAAATATATCTAAAGAGGACTAAGGAGTGCTCAGATTAGCCTCCCATTAGGTGACATGAGTGCATTGATTTCAGCTGAACTCAAGTTCTCAGTGGAATATTCTTTTTGAAACAGAAGTGTACTATTTGAATATATATTCTAGGACAAAATAATAAGCAAAAATAAGAGGTAGCATCATGCTTTTATATTGACAAAACTATTTTCATATAGCTAAGACTGACAAAACTGAACACACAACAAAAACACAGAAGGAATATGAGAGGTCTAAAGAACTCACCACAGAAAGGGTATTCAGTTTGTGGCCAGCAGCCTGCTTCTACTGGCCAGTAGAAATCTGGCCCTGAAAATCTTTTTGCAGAAGTTTGTATAATATTAACAATTTTTGACTCAAGTCACAAATGCATGCAGAAAAACCTTATGGCCTAACTCAAGACCCGTTCAAAGCAGCATTTTCCAAACTACTTCTAGAAAAGAAAATGTCACTGCATTAAACTGAAGAAAGCTAGTTCTGCCCATCTAACTGGAAGCAAATAAGAATAAACCCTCACAATAAACGTATGCTGATAATACGGTCCTATTTTGCTTGCACAGCACATGTTTATGCACACACAGTGGATACAACCATAGGGCCTCCTTAACCGAAAGGATGAGCTATGCTGAACACTCAGGCTGACAGACTAAGAGACCTCATTAATTTATGCAAGGAAAATTATTAAGAAATGTCTTGGCTAGTCTAAGAATTCTACTTAACCAAGTCTTTCACTTTTGGGAAAAAGGGAAAACTTTGAAGTGCAACTCAAAATAATAAATAAATTAAAAAAAATAACACTCGACACATCACCCCTGAAGACTCTTACGTATGATAATGTTTCACTACAATTCAGGGATATTAAGGCTGGTTCAACCTTCCAAGATGCTACAGCAGAAACAAACCCTGTAATTTTATGAAAGCAATGAATTATTTTTTTTCATTTACGTTATGCAGATTATCAGATTAAATGATCAAGATAGGTCCTGCTAACCTGAAAATTGGTAAAAGATCAGCATTATATCTGTGGGAAACCAAGGCAGAGATAGTAACCAATCACAAAGGAAATTTGTGGTTGAACCAGAAACTGAATTCTTGATTTCCCAAAATCCAGTACTGTACTTTGATCACAAAAGTATCTTCTCTGTGGGGGAGGAAAATCCTATAATGAAGTTTAATGTACAAAGGAGAATCAGATCACATGAATATAAAGGCTTGAGTAAAAAAAACCAATTTACTGAAAAAACATGAAAGTTTACTTAAAAATGAATGTTCTTATTTTAAAAACATTTTGCAACCCAAAGATCCAGGCAAACGTCAAAGGCCACACTAAAAGTACATCTCCAGTGGCAAGGGTCCAGCCTCACATACTTCTGAAATAGTCACAAAATGGTCCCTGGAGTTATTACATGAAAGAGACCACGACAGCTTGCCTTGCTACACAAGACAGTGCAGAACAGGTAGAGGAGCAAAGAATAAGCAATGGCTCCTTCTGAAACATTTAATTTTAAGTCCTTTCTGCAGATGGACAAAATAGGAGGACTGTTTTGGAGGAGATCAGAATAAATCCTGTACTACAGTTTTCTGCTATTGCAGAGATCTGTATTAAGGGTATTCACAGACATAGCCCTCTGAAATAGTACACATTCCCTTCAAGAACACTTAATTAGTTCTTTCATTAACTGCAATTTACACAGTAGCAAATCAAGGCAAGTTCTGCCTCACATATGGATCCAAAAAGCACTCTATTTCTGGATATGCCACTCATGTGGCTGTGTATCTTACATCCTATTATTTTAACTTCCAGGAAGCTGTCGAATACCTTGCAAGTAAAGGATGCTTTATACAAACAGTTAAAGCCTTATTTGATAAATAACCTTGTTAACAAGAACAAACCAAAAAAGCTATGAGATTTTTCTGAAGCGAAAGGGGTATTCTTTTCTCTTCACCTCACAATTTCAAAATTGCCTAGGATAACACAATTGTCTCTACACATTTTAGATATGCCATTCTTGATTTATTCCTTGCAAGATTTTATTTCACTAGACATCTAGACAATTTAGGTCCAAATCTGGCATGCATACTACAGAAAGTGAACTTACAGATGAACTGCAGCCATTGACACTTTTTACATGGTTATTACAGTGCTTTCAATGAAAATAGGAAATGACATAGGAAAGAAAAGCAGTCATGTGTTTCAAAACATGCAGAAGAATCAACAAGAAATAGAGAATAATGTTAAACACATACAGAATATAAAAAGAAAATACATGATTTATATACTACAGCACCTTAATTGCAGCCCATTCCCCTTCCCCCCCACCCCTGCCCCGTGATGTTACAGCAATTCCTTCTTACTGCGGAGGGAAAAAGGAGCTCTGTCATACAGCTGTAGCTCACTTCTCTTACAGTCTCACAGGCTTTGCTATCCAGCAACACGGAGTACTGCATTTCTCCACCTCTTTGCCACTATGCAAGTCAAAAGATTTTGCACAGATGGGCTACAAATGCATTTGTATGGTAATTAAATAAACACAAGCCCTTCATGTGGGAGTGGCCACTGTGCTGCTGCTACAGTCTGCAGACCTTCAATAGAGGGCACAGGACAAGGATCCAAGCGTTTTCAAATCATGATTTCTTTATAACTATATCTGATTGCTATTCTGTCCCTGACTCCTAAAGGACAGAAAGGAAAGGGTTCTCTGCCTGACCTTTTCCTTTGAATTTTTGTAAATAATTAGCCCACACCAGACATTACGTGTAACACAAACCAGCTGTAGAACTTCCTTTTTTTCTGTCTTCAAGGAGCAAAATCTGCTCCTTAGTTGCTTGTCGGAACTAGTGGCAACATTTCTCTGAACCTGATATGTGAACCAGTTTGAATTAATCACTTCATTGCTTCAGGTTATTACATACGTATCTCTGATTAGGAAGTGAGATCACATTCTGTAATTTGATAAAACCAAGTCTGTTCTTAAGCTTTATTGCCTTTCAGAGAAAAAAAAATTGCTGTTTTTCCAAGACATACAAAAGTTATTCTGTCCCCATCCAAGCTGAAGCATAACAAATTAATCACATCAATGTTTTCAAAACAATTCCAGAAAATAATCAGTGTATCTTCCTTATCTACTTATAGAGACAGTTCTTTGTACAGAACTCTGTACAAAATCTAAAACAAAGACCCTGAATAGGGTCCAACTCTTTAAAGCTCAGTCATGTTTAATATCTTTGCAGCAAATAATTTTTGTTCAGCCAATGGTTCCAGTATTTTCTCAAAACCTTATCTACTTATACTTGATCCTTTTAACAGAGAGCACGTTCCCTGCCTTTGGTTTAGGTTTCATTTCATAGAATGGCCCATGTTGGAAGGCACCTTAAAGATCATCTAGTTCCAACTCCCTTGCCATAGGCAGGGACACCATTCATTAGATCAGGTTGCTCAGAGCTTCACCCACCCTGTTCTTGAACACTTCCAGGAATGGGCATCTACAACTTCTTTGGGCAACCTGTTCCCATGCCTCACCATCCTCACAGCAAAGAATTTTGTCCTGATATCTAATCTATACCTACTCTCTTTCAATTTTAAGCCATCCTCCCTTCTCTTGTCACTACATGCTCCTGTAAAAAGTCTCTCTCCATCTTTCTTGTAAGCTCCCTTCAGGTACTGGAAGGTCACAATTATGTCACCTCCAAGCCTTCCCTTTTCCAGGTTGGATGAACCCAATGCTCTCAGCCTTTCCTCATAGGAGAGGTGCTCCGTTACTCTAATCAACTTGATGACCCTCCTCTAGACTCCCTCCAACAGCTCAGTGTCCTTCCTGTGCTAAGAAATTAAGATCTGGACAGAGGACTGCATGTGGGGTCTCACCAGGGCAGAGTAGAGAGGCAGAATCACCTCCCTTGACATGCTGGCCACACTGCTTTGGATGCAGCCCAGAACATGACTGGCTTTCTGGGCTGTGAGAGTACATTACCAGGACACATCCAGCCTCTCATCCATCACCACCTCCAAGTCCTTCTCAGCAGGGTTGCACTTTAGTTTAGATACTTATATGCCCTTATGGATACTTACTATGATTTAACCAGTACATGAAAATTCTGATAAAAATTCAAATATTATGTTTTCCCTTTGTCCATGATATGAAGGCCTATACCTATCTACAAAGGAAACAAATGTAACATCGTAAGACATTCTGGGACACAGCTTATGTTGGACTTTGTAGCCCAGTCGCTTATCAATTTTTTCAAGCAAGAAAAAGCAAATGCAAGACTTGTGTTCTTCAGAGTAGCACTATGCAGGTAAGTTTTAGTGACACGGTTCACCACACAGCAACCTACTTCTCATTCAAGAAAATCAATATTCACATGAAGTACCTAAATCTGAGTTGCTCCTGTACTTTCATTTCTTCCTTTACAAAAAAATAGAAATTTTTTTTTTCCATTCAAAATTAATAGGTATCTTGACCAGAGTATCCAAACATACCACACCTACACCCCACACCCCAACTCCAGTTCACTAGGTAGTGGGTTAAAAATGAACAATCCTTGAAGTAATTCAGGAGAGGGCACACATTTTGCAGCTTTAGAAAAGACAGCAGTAAATCCTTATTTTTGGGGTATTTTATATTAACTATGCAGAATGGGACCAGAGGTGATATAAGCTTAGTTAAGCATTTCTCTGTAAGAAAGCAGAAGCTGCTTCTGTATCCAACTGCAGCTGCATAAGTTAACTATAAACCTTATAACGGCATTATAGCATTTAAAACTGACATTTGAAGTATCACTAGCATCAGGTAGGAAAACTAGTCAGGAACACTTCAAAATGCCTCCTAATGGATATCATATTTAGACCATCTCTCAGTCTTCCAGACAACAGAGAAAGTTTGAAATGTGAACTGTATTAGAAACTGGAGAGAGACCACATACTAGTTCTACTTATTAACACTTCCTGAAAGTGAGGATACAAAGCTTAGAAACACAGATTTGTAATGTACTTTTTCCCCTGCTGTAATAGCTTTCCACAGTGCCACATCTTACAGTGCAGACGTCTAGTGCATGTGTTCTAGCTTCAGAAACTGAAAACAATACCTTGGGGTGGATCTGTTACCATGCATGCAAAACTACTCCTTTACACACACTGAAGACAGGCCACAAACTAGAACAAGACATTAACAGCACTTTAAATGTATCAATTTATTGCATATGTCAGTACATAAAAATAGAAAAGTGTTTTTTGTAAAATTAACTTTATTGTAAAAACCAGACTAGAATGAGAATGTAAAACTTTGCCACAATTAGCACATATACAGTAACATTTATGCTTTGTCTACAAAACTTAAGAATACTTTAGACAATTTTGCCTTAACTCTATATTAAAGAAAAATCAAATAAAGAGCTTGCATCTTATATCCAGTGACTGTTTCTGAATTAAAAACACAAGTGTTATTTAGAACTTCAATATGCTACCTCTATTTACACTTCTGTAGGGTTCTACTATAAATTATACAAGCAGGATGGCATTGCAAATTATACCTAATGGGATACATCAGGCTGATCCCACTACATGCAAGAGGCACTGATTTTGTATTTGGCAGAAGTGCCCCTAGCAAAATCATCTGTCATTAACAAAAATAAAAATGTACTTTTCAAGAACTGAATTATGAAATACAAATGGAGGTACATCTGCATCTTTTTGCTAACAGCACAAACCATACCTCGGACTCTCAATTCAGCCTTGCATTCTTCACTGTGAACATCCAATGTGACCTGAATGATTAGCTTAAGAGATGCTGATATGCATATTTTGTATAAATAGTTAATCCTTCTGCCCTTCAGCTGAGAGATTGTCCATAGCCTACCAAATGCATTTGTGCTCTATTTCTAATTTTACCTGAGAAATGGACATGAGGGCAGCTAAACCAGTTAACATTTCTTCGGAAGAAAGCACAGCTTATCTTTATGCATTTCACAGTTCAGAAATACTGGGAATGTAAACTTGGGTTGCAGGAAGCCTCAAGTATTTCCACTAATTAAAACCACACATGCGTGCACACACAAGGCCTTATGATTCCTTACAAGGACTCCAATGATACAGCTGTTCAACCCTTGCCCTCACCCCCTCTTTGTTTTTCCTTTTTTTTTTTTTCAAACTTAGATTTCTTCTTCTAAAACAGACAATGCCTTTAATAAGCATATATGAAGCAAGAGGCTTTCATACAAACCTATAAAAATAAGTCCTTCCCAAACTAGAAATGGGTAACTTTTATGAGAAAACAATTAATGGCATTAAATAGAAATAAATGCAACAGTACCATAGCACAGCTTTTGGCAATTTAAAGTTATGACTACTACATTGCTTACAGTTCACTTTTTAGCAGCAGAAAGCTGTGGGTTTCCATCACAGTCCATAAACCAAAACAAGTCTTGACTTGTCAGAACAAGTTTCTTCCCCCTCCTCCCTCCCTTAAAGGACTGTATGCACAGCACTGGGATATTTGCATAAAAACACAATATCCTTCCTATTTTCTTTCAGTGGATTTCATAGCCAATGCAATAAAAAATAGCATAACATTCATTCACAAGTCTATGTGCCCAACCCACTAAGGGAGAAGTAAAACTGTGCAAATGTGGAGCGTGGAAGAAACCACATTAAGTGTAAAGGATGCACATATAACAATTGTGTCTTCTCACACTCAATACTTGCAAAATCAGATTTTCATATTTTTGTCCTGCAGGCAGTACAGTGAAAATATACAGCTTGATAATCAAGTTTAGATACAGCCCACTTTGAACAGTTTTAGATTGCCGTAATCTAACATCACACATTTGACTTTGAGTTAGCAACTGTATACCCAAATGAGAATACTTCATTTGTACATACATGCTGCATAATACTAGGGGTATTTTGCATTAAGGTTTTTGTTTTGATTGGTGGGAAGTGGGGTAAAAACCCATGTTACTTTAGAAATTCACATTTTATTAAAAAAAACCTACAATCTATTTAACGGCAAGTTATGATAATTTCTGAAACAATTTCTTTTCATTTTGTCTCCAACAATTAATCTGTTCTTTTGGCTTTATCAACTCAGTTTTTGAAAAGCAGTATCAGACTGCTAAATTTCCTTCTCTCCTTCCCCCTCTGTTCTAAAGCTATGTGAAGCAGATAAAACAATCTATGCAAGCAGTTCACATCACTGTAAAATACATCAGGGAACGGCAATGCTATTTCTGTTACCTCCTTTCTGCTATACAAATACTGCCTCACCTCGCAGCCCCCCGGTCAAACTTCTCTAATATACCTTCCCCACACCACACCAAAACCAACCAAACAAAAAAACCCACAAAACCAAAACCAACCAAACAAACAAAACATAAAAACACCACCACTGTAAGCCTGGAAAGATAATTTTGGTTTCGCTCAGATTTAAAAGTATGCTCTAGGATTTTATGTTTATAGATCCCAAAAGATCTTTAGTTTTTTCACTCAATTCTAAGAAAAACTTAATAACAGTATCACAAATATCACAAGATACTTACCAGAGAAAGCAGCAACTTCTGCTATGTATATATTTAAAAATTTAAAAGAAAATTTAAGTAAAGATGTATCACCCTATTTACAACTTGCTGACAACTATTATCCTCGTGTACGTAAGAACTACAACTCCATTAGGAGGCGTAACCATTAAGGCACCAGTTCAGGAAAGCAGTTTTATTCAACCAAAGAACTTAAAGCACAAGCTTAAAATACCACTGTCCCTCAGGAAACAGATTTTAGGTATGGGCTGAGATGCTTTTCTGAATCAGGACAACATGGTATAAAAGTTGATTTAAAAATTTCAATCAGAAGGGCAATCGGACAGACTGTATGGAAGATTTTCCAATTTGTTCTTCCCATTAAAAAAAATATTTTGAAAAAGTAAACTCAGCTGCAATGGATGAGAAATTAAACCTGCAGAAGAGATATAAACAGCTCCCACACTCCAGTACAGACTGAGCTAGCAGCATCTATCTTTGCTCACAGAATTATCAAGGTTGGAAGAGACCTTCAAGATCACCTAGTCCAACTATCAGCATTTAGCCCACGGCCTAATACCTCTTTCAGTGATTTTTTTTTTCTAGTATCTAATCTGAACCTTCCCTGATACAACTTAAGGCCATTTCATCTCATCCTTCCACTTGAGATATGGCAGAAGAGATTGAACCCCATGTCGCTAAAATCTCCTTTTCTGTAGTCGTAGACTGACAAGATCTCCCCTGAGACTTCTTTTCTCCAGACTAAACAACCCCAGGTCCCACAGCCTCCTCAGAGGACTTACCCTCAACCTTTCACCAGCAATGCTGCCCTTCTCTGGACTCGCTCCAGCACCTCAGTGTCTTTCTTGTAGTGGGGGGTCCAAAACAGAACATAGGACTCAAGGTGTGGCCTCACCAGTGCCAAACAGAGATGGACTGCTCTACTCCTGCTGGCCACATATTTTTGATACAGGCCAAGTGCCACTGGCCTTCTTGGCCACCTGGACACACTGCTCTTACGTCCAGCTGGCTGTTGACCAGCACCACCAAGTCCCTTTCGGCTAAGCAGCTCTCAAGCCACTCTTTCCCCAGGCTGTAGCGTTGCACAGGGTTGTTCTGACTCAAGTGCAGGACCCAGCCCTGGGCCCTGCTGAACCCCATACTACTGGCCTTGGCTCACTGATCCACTCAGTATCAGCAGAGCCCTCCTACTCTCAATAATATGACTACCTAGGACCACCTGCCCATTTTTATTATTATACTGTAACAACTGTATACATTAATCTCTAATAAAGTGATCACTGATAATTATTTGAATGTTTCTTTTGGAGGTATAAAGGATACATATATTTAACTATACCAGCCTAAAAAACTAACACAAATACTTACTTTTACCTTGTATGACCACCCATTTTGCCTTGAGAAATACCACCCCAAATGCACAAGCAGATGAATACTAAAAAAGTTTTTGCCTGTACATTAGTGAGGAGAGCTTGAGGCAGAAAGGGGCTTAGATTGCACTGCTGTCTTTCTGAAGGTTACTTCTATTTTCAATGGCAAAACTGCCTGGGTAAAATTCTGAAGTCATGATGTTTAGGCACATACAACTTTCTGTGCACTATTACAATACAAACAGTAAAATGAAAACAGGGAAAGTGTCTTTTCATTTTCAGTCGCAGTTTGAAATACATGTTTGCATAACCATAAAAAAAAAGGATAGTGTACTTGCATGTATACTCTACCATTAATGTTAATTTATATTATTTAGCACATTGAAGACTTTCCACTTTGCATAATATAAAATTTCAAGGAATAAAACACTAATCTCATGCATGGCACACTTTAAATAAACTCTAAGAGAAGCAAAAAATCATTTTGCTAACCATGGCTGTCCAAAAAGCTCACACATACAGCAGTGAATACTGAAGAGCCTCCCATTGTTCTAAACTAATACATTCTGTACTATTTTTGTAGCAAGTTCCTTTAATAGCATCTGTTGTACATATCAAACAAATGGAATTCATGGGCAGAGATACCAAAAAAGTATGAGAAAGACATAAAATGGTTAATTTACAATGCTGCAAATGTAAAAGTTATCTGGTACACCTTAATAAAATATCAGACCTTTCCAAGTTTAATTTCACTCTTTAGGCAAGTACAGACATAACATACATTTAAAAATGGACATTCTTTTACCACTTATCACAAATCAAGGTACAGTGCAGGTACTGCCCCCACCCTACCTCAAAGAAGAATATCAACTATATTATTGTTACATTAGATGATGTTTTCGCCATTTCTTCAGGGGAGTGACTCTTTATTACTTCTTTGATGAACTGTTCAAGTGCAGTGAAATAACCCTGGCACTGCCAAGTGTCATTATGAGTTCCATCAGGAAATATCGCTAATCTCTTAGTCCGAGCTGGGGATAATTCATAAAGTTGTTTCATCATAACTGGTGGAATTAACTGGTCAGACAACCCAGAGATGAAGAGAGAAGGCATTCTGCACTGAGAGATTTTTCTGTAGGACAGAAATTTATTTTTGTAGCACCATAATGGAAGATATCTCATTGGAAAGAAAGAGAACAAAGTGCTGGCCATATATGGGATGCTAAGAAAGGTGTTCTCCACCACGATGGCAGAAATCCTATGGGAATTTTCAGAAGCTAAGTGAATAGCTACTGCTCCCCCCAAGGAACGGCCAAAAAGAAAAATTTTTGTTTTATCCAGATCAGACCGAGTCATCACATAGTCTAACACAGCCTCAGAATCTAAGTACAAGCCTTCTTCACTTGCTTCTCCTTCACTTTTTCCATACCCTCTATAATCAACCAGAATTAAGTTTACTTTCAGGTTTACCAGCATCAACAGAGCATTTGGCAGCCTGTGGCCGATGTTGCCTGCGTTGCCGTGAAAGTAAATGATGGTTGGAGAATATGCTGCATTGTCTCCTGTGTATCTCAGCAGGATAAGATTGAGAAGAACTCCATCTTTGGTTCTGATGAAGATGTTTTCATGTGGTATACCAGTAGGCATAGGAACATAAAGACGTGATGAAGAGGGCTGTTCAGGAAAGTAAAGCAGAACGTCCTGGAATTTATATAATATACCCGCTATTGATACAAATATTAATATAAGTAGTATAATGCCTCCGTACAAGTGAAAAGTCACTATCAAAGGTAAAAGACAAATACGGCAGAGACTCCAAGACCAGGAAGCCAAAGCTAGTAGCCATCTTTTAACAAAGGTCCAAAGCATCCATGATTTTTCCATTGTAGAAGTCAGTGATCTTTTACTCCAAGTAAATCCTGCAAAAAAACCCAAAGGTATATGTATAAATATAGGGATAAGAAAAAGGAAGTGATTTAAGCATTCATACTTGCAGAATATTAACGGCAAGTCAATATACTGGAGCATTAACATCAAATTTGGTGGCAAACTCCCTTTACGGAAACCACTTGACTCTGTAAAACAAGCAGAAAATCAATCGTAAGGAAAAGCTTTTGAACTCTTCAAAATGCCGTCTACAGCTTTTCAGGAAAGTCAATTAATAGCTCTAGAAAACTGGTTGACTGAGACCATAGTTAACTTATGCTTTCCCTCAGTCTTCCCTACTAACCAAGAGAACCCCATACAGACTGTATCACCAGTTTATCAAAGCTTCTTGTATAAGTAATTCTAGAATCCAGAACACAAAAATAGCTTTTATTTCTAAGGTGCTAAGTAGCATTCAGCAAGCCTGTGCAGGTCACTCTGCAGCCAGTGGAACCTTACCATGCATCCTGGCTCAGCTATTGGTGGCTTTCAGCATCTCAATAAACTGTGACTGCAGAGCAACAAGTGATCAGAAGTGAGACTCTTCTATATTGTAGTTACATTTGTGACAGCTTTTTCTTTTGCTATATTTTGATTGCTTCTCATTTATAATGATTGTTTTCCACTATCAGATCAGTAATTCATATTAAGTCTTTAGTTGAATGGAAGATTGTATCATCACACGAGACCACTGAAAACAGTCAGCTAACTACATTGTTCTCTGATCAATGCAAAGTACAACTGCTGAAACATGAAAGCACTTGTGACAAAAGCATGCACAGAGCATAAAGGAGAGTGCTGTTAATGATAATAGATTAAATCTTTCATATCCTAAGAGATGAGACACATCCCCCAGCATACATATAATCTCTCACAGTATTCACTGCTGGGTTCAAGTGGAATATAGAAACAGTCAAAAACTGCCAACCACACAAGAACTACAGTGCACCACCCAATCACCAGTGAACTGAATAACCACACTGCCTGGAAGGGACAACACAAGCTTACTTGTTTGACAACACTAAGTTATACAGCAGATGATAATTACAGTTTAGACACAGAGCTATAACCTCCTAAAATGATATAGTGCAGTAAGAATCCAGATTAATTCCAACGGCAGAGATGCACTCAAGTAGCCTACACCAGCTATCTTGGTAAGATCAAGTGATAAAAGGTGACTGCCAGACTTTGCATTCCACAGATATGATAAGCACCCAATATGACCAGGAAAAACTGCCATCTATAACTATTTTATACAATAATTAGGAATAAGAAATAATCCATTGCACCTGAAGATTCACATATTAACCACAACCAATGTGAAATTAAGATTTATACAGTGTATCTACTCCAAATACATATGACTGCTGAAATATAAAGTAGCCTAAAAGAGCAGTTATCCTAGCTTTGTTCTCCTATATTATTCATAAGTTCATGCTTAATATCCACATCCCAGTATGCACAAATACTGCCTTTATGAAAATTTAATTCTTGTGATCCATTTCTCTAGTAAAGAACCCACAGTGATTAGGAGACATCTAAAGTAATTACTTCAGTTTCTAAGAGAACTTCCTAATGAAGTTAACAAACATTTCCTGCATTACATTTGAAGACTATAAGGACATTGACAATGGGACTGTAAAACCATTCTCCTTGTCTATTATGCTATTGAAAATTTTGCTTTCTTACACATAAAAGAGACTCCAAAAATGTTTTCTCATGAAGACATTCACAAGAGTACAAGACCCACCATTAAACAACTACTAAAAGACAAAGAAGTAACAAAAATCTCACTTAAACTGATTAAGTTTTGCAAAATTCACACATAAGCTAAGGATTGTTATTTGAAGACTGATTCAGCTGATTTTAGTTTCAATTGTCCACTGCTATTTTTATTTCAGTAGGCTAATATTATCAAAATCCTATACTAATGAGATACTGCAGCTGTGTGACTACTTCTGAGATATATATATATATAATTTATATATGTATATGTATGTATGCATAAAAATGTTGCTCCTGGAGTTGCAAAACCAATGCATCCTCCAACTAGAACTCCACAGTAGTTAACAGGAAGGGTGAACTTCACAGCTCACTACATATTTAAGTCAAGCAGACTACTCTGCACTAATCAACAACTACGTTACTATTAAAATTTTCTTCCCAGCTATGTGAAACTTCACTAGTTTCATTCATTTACAGGCCTGAATCAGCTCATATCTCATACTTTCACATCTTACTGCAATATTTGTCAGCTAGAGAACTCAGATGTAAATTTCTCCTACGTTCTTCCCCACTTCCTTCCAAAACCAATTAAAAGATCACTGGAGTGGAAAAGGACTGTTTCTCAGAAAAGCACACAGGCCTAGAAGAGACTCTAAACCAAAGCAATACAAATTTATTCTCAATAAAACTACAATTCATGCTTTCTATGGAGCCCAATGCAACAGACCTTCCAAACACTATCTTGTGTGAGCTGAACAGTAGAAGATGATACAAAGAGAAACAAATTTCCAGTTGAAGGACAGAAGTAAAAACGGGAAGCTAATATTGTAATTTTCAGTGAGCAATAAGGTCAGCACTTTTTGAAGTATATGAAATTTGATGCTGTTTGACATATGGCAAGACAATACACAGACACAAAAAAATTCTCTTCTTGGTCTTCATTTCCTACTACTTTTGTGCTGGATGGGAAGTTATAGACCTTTCAAATACTTTACAATGGAGCATCTTACGGTGCAAAAACTCTGTGTTGAATTATGAAGAGCATGCGTTACAATTCTCCTGCATCTCTAATTTTTGTGACTAACAGAGGGCCAGAATAATTAGGTAGAGGTGTGGTAGGGGGAACGGGAAAAGGAAAGGAAAAGGGAAGGAAAACAATGTATTTAGACTATGATATCTGACGTGGTTAAACTGAGAAACAGAGCAGACCCATCACCTGGACCAACCTGTCTCTCCTCCTACACAAGACTGCTTCTCTTCCTAAACAACAAGAGCCACTCATGGACTTGCTCCATAACTGCCTGATGTCCCAGTTATGGTAAGAAGTATGCACACTTTTATGTCTTCTAAAAGATAATTTTTTAATCAATTTCTGTCACCTACAAGTATGACTAGTTAATTTTTTTCATGGCTGTTTAACACAATTATCTCAGTTATACTGCCGTCTACTGTTAAACATAACATAGCCCTACAGAGAGATAACATGAAACATCACCATGTATTTCAGATGGAGACACTGGAATCAAGGGAAGTCAGCTAGTTGGCCAGTGTAAGTTTTGTATCCAACAGGGAAATAAGGTTTCTCTGCAGGTTTCCTTTTCAAATCTTCCAGTTAAAACCTTGGAAATAATTCTTGCTTCACTAAAAAATATATCTATTTTTTTTAAGGAGCATTTTATTGCAGCACCATATTTCAACTTATTGTTGTAACTTTGCAAATGACCAGGATTTTCTTGGGAAAGGAAGTCACATCCTATTTTACAGCATTCACAGTATTTTATAACCACTGATTATTTAAACTAAGAGACTCTCTAAACAAACATAAGGGCATTTTTTTTAAACCTCTCAAGAAAGTCAGTATCTGTCACAAATATACAGTAAACAAGAGCAGAACCATACAGTTCTGTCTGGTAAATGTTTTCCTAAGTAACTCCTATGTTAATGTAAATTCCTACATATGCTGTTCTCATTCTTAGCTACTCTTAAGACTAGAAAATATTTCCTAATACACTTAAAATTAGGGACACTTAGTAACTTAAATTCTTCACTTTTAGTTCAATGTTTATTAACCTCCAAATACGTAACCTACCTTCAATGTCTCCAGACTATATAAACTCAGTTCCTCTGCATTCTTCTCATAATGTTTTCTCATTCACAAATATGATCAGAGGTCTTTCCTCTAGCATCCACGTGCTTCACACTTCCTCCTGTCCTCTGATAATGTGCATTAGAAAGGCTAGCCTTTGGGAATCCTGATGCTTCCTACAAGTATTTCTTTGATGATGCTTGTAAACTTAAAAGACAAGCAGAAGACAGTACTGAAATACAGAAGTCTTGGTGGAAAGCATTAACACAAAAGGAACAACAACATGGTCCAATTCAGCATTTAAACCTAATCAAAGTAAGGCTTCACCAGACTGCTGCTGTACCTTTGGCTTAAAGACCAGTTCAGCTTACACTGCCACACAACTGTACTGCCCCTCAAAACAGAAAAGAAATTTGCAAGTGATGAGTTTCACCTTTATGTCAGAGGGATACACACATATGTTGATATACACACCCATCTGTATCTACATATCTCCATCTCTGAGTCCACAGTCCAGGAGCTATTGCTGACCTCTACGTGATATCAAATGAGCTACAAATCCCATAATTAGACAAATACTGAAAACAGAAAGCACTCACAACAATAAAAAGTTTCAGAAAAAAATTAGTGTCGTTATGACAAAAGTATTTTAACAATATTCTGCTTTGCCCTAATGGTATTCATAAATGGATGTCATAATTGACTGAAAAAAAAAAATCAGAAAAACTCAAGTGCATGCTTAAACTACTTGCAAACAATTTTTCATTCATTTTAAATGGCAGCTGAAACTACTCTTGTATCTGTCAAAAATTCTGATGTTTTGTCTTTGTCTATATTTTTAATATTAAAGTGCCATTTTCATACACCAATCGTGTTATAAAACATTTACCTTTAGATGTGATGATTTCCCAGGCTTCATCTCTGCCTGAAAGACAATTCCATTTATGAATTTAGAGTAAAATTGCTTTTGAATTACACAAAATTTACTGTTTGTCTTCAGCTATGTGAAAGAAAATTGAGAAGTGCTAACAGCCAAACCCCCTATAAGTTACAAATGCTTCACTGATGAAATTCTGCATTTAATGCTTATGCTCCTTCAATCAAGCTGAAAACAGTTTGAAACATCTGATGAAACTTGAAAACACTTCATAATGAAGTTCAAGAAACACATCGAAATGTCCTGGATGATACATACAATAACACAGTATATAATATATAGAGCATAAAAATGAAGTTATGCTAGATTTACATTGTCTTCTTAAAACTAACTTTTAGCACATGAGCAGCCTTAAAGTTAGCGCTAAGAAGCACAACCAGGGGTTTTATGGCTGCTTACTCATTTAAGAGCTTAAAAACAACAACAACAAGAAAACTAAGTCTTAACACTCACTGCAATTCTTTGGATTTCAAACCAAACAAACAAAATGAGATATTTCTCTGTGTTATTAAGAAATACCTAAAGACATCTGTTGGTTTCTACTGCACTTCCTTCCCCAGACACAGGTAAGATTTGCACAATCGTTACACTTACTCATATATATTCAGAAGACTCCCGTAAGTAGGAATATTAAGTCCTCAACTGTAAAAAAACAGTCTCAGAGGAGAACTGATCCAGAAGAAAACTTAGGGGCTACAACCTATAAAAGTACAAGACAGCAAAAATACACTTTCTTAGAACTACAATCCTATAGAGACACCCAAAAAAAAAAAAAAAAAAAAGGGAGGAAAAGGAAAAACAACAGCAAAGCAGTGACTCCTAAAAAAGCAAAAAGCACAGTAAGAATATTGAAGTGTCACACATTTAAGGGCTCTGGCTTTTAAAAATCAACAAGCCGCTCGCTCTATTTACTTCAAACAGGGAATTTACACAACTCTCTATCGAGTTTTCCATGTTCATAATTTAAAGTGTTTTCCTTTTAACTATTACACTTCCCCTCGCAACTGACAAGTCTTAATGAACCTCAGAGGCATGTCTTGAATTACTATGATACTGTGCAAAAAAAACTAAAACCAAACCGAAACAACAACCAAAAAACCCAGACAACAACTAAACAAGGCTGGCTATATTAGCACCTTAGCTTTCTAGCGAGCACAGGCTCCTAAAACATACTGCTTCCCAAGCATGTTAAATCATTTCTTTTTACCTATGAAAAACGCCCCGTTCTGCCTTTTCAACAGAGTCACTTGGCACACGAAGAGCGTTAAAGTTATGCTCATCAGTCCCACTTTCCACAAGCATTCCCAGCTGCAGTAATTGTTCCATACGGCAGCGAAGACAAACGAAACACAAGAGCCAGACCTTGCTGCCAAGAAGCTAAAGATCTCGGGGCGCTTCGCAGGAATCACCTGCAGGAACTTTTGACGGCGCTGTCAACGCAGCAGCTCCTCGGGAGCCACACCCGGAAAGGCCGGCAGGGAAGCCACACTCCCCTCGGGACAGCCGCTCCCGGGGAAATGCCGATCTGAGACCCCACACACCGAGACGAAACCCCAACCTGCCGCCCGACCCGTCTCGGCCTTAGGGGGCAGGGCCGCCACCTCCCCCTGCCCAGCGCCCAGACCCACCCGCCGCATCCTCCCGGGCGGCCGCCGCCGCTGCCTCGGGCCAGCGCGGACCCCGACGCGCCACTTCAACCTCCGCTCCTTCCTCCCGAGCCAGGAAGTCACCGCAGCCAGGATTCCGCTTCCAGGTCACCGCCCGGCCGTCCTCCGGTGTCTCCCCGCCTTCCTGCGCTCCGGGGCTCCGCGGGCGCTTCCCCGCCCCGGCCGAGGGCGGAGCGCGGGCCACGGCATCGCCGTGCCGCTCCTCCTCTTCCGGGCCGAGGGCCGGCTGCTGTCACCGCGGATCCGCGTAAGTCTCCCCCGGGGTGGCCGTGGCCTCCGTCTCCCCGGCCGTGCTTTCCATCGCCCCGGCTCCCGGCCGGAGCGGAAGGTGCCCCCGCCGAATGATGCCCGCTCCCTCCCGGCCCGTAACCGTGGCAAGGCCGAGGCGGGGGGATGCGCCGCGTCCGTCTCCGCGGCGGGAGCCCCGGGAGCGGCACCGCAGGACAGCGCTGCCTCCGACGGCGAGGAGCGGCCGGGCGGCAGGGGCATGGAGCGGGTGTGGTCGGGGGCAGGCGGCGTTCTCGGGGAGGGTGAGGCACGGCATCGGTCTCCGAGCAGTGACAGCTCCTGCCTGGGCAGCAACGGGAGGGGAGCGCGGTGCCTTCTGCCTTGCAGGCGTCTGGGGAATACCAGTGCTTCAGGGTCGTAGCCTCGCTGCTGAGTGTGACCCTTAACTAAGGGCGATGGTACCAGGTGTTGATTTGTAAGTAAAGATAAATCTTAGTTTGAAAAAGGAGAAAGAAGGTAAATCCTGATTAGAGATGTTTTGGTGGTTGCTTTTTGTTTGTTTGTTTGTTTTTGTTTGTTTGTTGTTTTTTTTTTTTTTAAAAAGACAGAATAACATGCTGGCATTTTGTTTATAAATACATCCTTTTTTTTTTGTTCCTAGTGAAAAGCGGACTGATGGCTTCTGCACCTGTTTCGCAACCCCCTCCTAAAAAAACCGTGGCCTCTCACGTGCCGTTTGCAGATCTGTGTTCTACTCTGGAGCGAATACAGAAGAGTAAGTCTCGTCCAGAGAAAACCAAGTATTTCAAGGATTTTCTGGATTCCTGGAGGAAATTCCATGATGCACTTCATCAAAAAGAGAAAGACGTCACAGATTCCTTTTACCCAGCTATGCGGCTGATTCTTCCACAGTTGGAAAGAGAAAGGATGGCTTACGGAATTAAAGAAACTATGCTTGCAAAGCTGTATATTGAACTGCTTCATTTACCAAAAGATGGAAAAGATGCTGCAAAGCTTTTAAATTACAGAACACCTACGGGCTCACGTGGAGATGCTGGAGATTTTGCAATGATTGCGTACTTTGTGCTAAAACCTAGGAGCCCAAAACAAGGGAGACTGACAATAGAACAAGTCAATGAACACTTAGATGTGATAGCTAATAATAATGCTGCAAAAAACAAGGGTCAGTTAAAGAAAAGTCTTCTCCAGTTGATTACCCAGAGCACAGCACTGGAACAAAAATGGCTCATTCGGATGATTATAAAGGATCTAAAGCTTGGTGTTAGTCAACAAACTATATTTTCCATTTTCCATCCTGATGCTGCTGAATTACACAATGTCACAACTGACTTGGAAAAAGTTTGCAGACAGCTGCATGATCCCTCTGTCTCACTTAGCGATGTTTCTATAATGTTATTTTCTGCCTTTAAACCAATGCTTGCTGCTATTGCAGATGTCCAGCAAATTGAGAAACAAATGAATAACCAGGTATTCTACATAGAAACTAAACTAGATGGTGAACGTATGCAGATGCACAAAGATGGGGATGTGTATAAGTATTTTTCCCGAAATGGGTTTGACTATACTCAGCAGTTTGGTGCTTCACCCCTTGAAGGCTCATTAACGCCATTTATTCATAATGTATTTAAAAGCAATATACAGAATTGCATTCTTGATGGTGAAATGATGGCTTACAATCCTGAGACACAAACCTTCATGCAAAAAGGAAACAAATTTGATATAAAAAGAATGGTGGAGGACTCTGATCTTCAGACCTGTTTCTGTGTGTTCGATGTATTGATGGTTAATGATCAGAAGTTGGGGCACGAAATACTAAGCAAAAGATATGAAATCTTAAGTAGCGTATTTAACCCAGTAAAGGGCAGAATACATGTTGTACACAAGAAAAGTGCCAGAACAAGAAAAGAAGTAATTGATGCTTTAAATGAAGCAATAGATAACAGAGAGGAAGGGATTATGGTTAAAGATCCCATGTCCACCTACAAGCCTGACAAACGTGGGGAAGGCTGGTTAAAAATCAAGCCAGAATATGTCAATGGACTAATGGATGAACTAGACCTTTTAATTGTTGGTGGTTACTGGGGGAAGGGGTCACGTGGTGGAATGATGTCTCATTTTCTGTGCGCTATTGCAGAGACACCCCCTCCAAATGAAAAACCAACCACTTTCCACTCAATTTGTCGTGTTGGCTCTGGCTATACTATGAAGGAATTGTATGACCTAGGCTTGAAACTGGCTAAACACTGGAAGCCCTACCATAGGAAGGACCCTCCCTGTAACATTCTGTGTGGAACTGAAAAGCCTGAAATGTACATTGAACCTTGCAACTCTGTTATAGTTCAGATCAAGGCAGCTGAGATTGTTGACAGTGATATGTACAAAACTGACTGCACTTTGAGATTCCCCCGCATCGAGAAGATAAGAGAGGACAAAGAATGGTACGAATGCATGACTTCAGACATGTTAGAAGACCTCAGAAGCAAAGCAGAAGGGAAGCTGGCATCTAAGCACCTTCATATAGATGAGTATGATGAGCCACTTGAGAAAAAAAGGAAAACTGTTTCAAAGGTGAGGAAAGTAATTGGAATAGCTGAGCAATTTAAAGCTCCTGATCTTTCTAGTGTAAACAAAGTTTCAAATATATTTGAGGATGTTGAGTTTTGTGTTATGACAGGAACAATAAAATACACAAAGTCTGATCTGGAAAGCAGAATAGCTGAATGTGGTGGCAGTGTGGTACAGAACCCGGGGCCGGAGACTTACTGTGTCATTGTAGGAGCTGAGAATGTCAGAGTGAAAAACATTATTGCTTCCAACAAATACGATGTGGTAAGGGCAGAGTGGCTCCTTCAGTGTTTTCAAACCAAAACGCTGGTGCCTTGGAAACCATCCTTTATGATTCACATGTCTCCTGACACAAAAGAACATTTTGCTCGTGAGTATGATTGTTATGGAGACAGCTACACAGCAAACACAGATGTTGCACAGCTCAAGGAAGTGTTCTCAAGAGTGAAAGACAATAGGGCAATCCCTTTGGACGTAATTGCAGAATTAGAAGAACGTTATTCATGGAATAATTGTCAGCTGAGCATATTCAGAGGAAACACTATTTATGTGGACTGTTACGCTGTTGTTAATGAGCCTAAAAGCAAAGTTTCTGGAACAACACTATCAATTAGAGCTTTGGAGCTCCGTTTTTATGGTGCAAAAGTTGTCTCTCACCTTGAAGAGGGTGTCTCCCATGTTGTTGTAGGAGAAGATTATTCACGTGTAAAAGAGATGAAAGCCCTCAGGAGAACGTTTGGGAAAAAATTTAAAATTGTATCTGAGCTGTGGGTGACACAGTCAGTGGAGGAAGGAGTTGTAAAGAATGAGAATCAGTACTTAGTTTAAAGTAGTTTTTAAGATTGGAGCGAAGGAATTGTTGTTGGAATTATTGGACTTGGATTTCATGAGGTTGCCTTAATTTTTTTGTGTGTTTTAATGTCTGCTTAAAGCTGTCTCTGGCTGAAGAAGAACACTATATTGCTGAAATCAGAGGAAGGCTTTTAATTATATTGTTGTGGACGCAAGAGTATGTAAAACTATGTTGGGGCAATAAAAACCACCACAAGATAAATAAAGTAAGCCTTTTAGTTCACAAACAAGTCTCAGGAGACATCTACTATTTTACATAAATTATGATTGAACCTGTCTAGTTTGTCCTAGCTGTTAATAATGCTTTCCTTCATTTCTCAAAATGGGGACAGTAATTTACTATTTTATGGACATTCTATAATTTATCTATTTATTTATCAGTTTGTGCCTCATTCATGTTTTTGTTGACATATTTTGTGTGTATTCCCTACGCTACCGAATTCACTAATTTATGAACTTTGTCTGTACTGTTTTAATTTATTTACATCGGTTTTAGCATTGAACACCACACAGCCTCAGTATCACTTTGATTTTAGGATATTGCATAGATCCCATGTTTCTTTGTGTAAATAACCTTTATAAAATAAACCTAAACTTTTGATTGAGGTGTTAATGAATTAATAATAACCTATATATGTATGAAATGCAAATAATTTACTTAAAAACTGTAATAATATTTTGTGCTCACTACAGTTGAACTGTAAAGTGCAACAGGGATAGGCTTTTACTAATTGTCAGTTTATCTTTCAAAAAATGCTTCTTAAGCTATTTTAGTAATGTAGGATTAATTTCCAGATATCTAAATGTATATTTTTTCCATTACTAAATAAAATCTAATTTTAAAGTCTGCCTTGTATTTATTTTTAGTAAGCAATAACTCTTTTGGAAAGCAAAAAACTCAGTTTCAGATTTTACTGTTACATAATTCATGCATTAACTTTGAGGGGAAAAAGTTGAGGCCTCAGTTCTTGTTATGCCAGTACTGGTATCAAGCAGGACTGCCTTTGGGCAGATCACACAGAACCAGTTTTTAGCCGACCTGTTTCTTCAATGCTTTTTGTGGTCATATTCATACAAAAGTTACTGTGAAAAGAATTGGGAAATGTTACATAAAAGGCTAACTGAAAGGAAGTTTATTTTTATCTCTTAGTATATTAGGAGCTTCCCTATTATTTGTAATACACCAAACAGGTAAAATATAAGAACCACTGACCACAGATTTACTGTCACCATGCCTGCTTTGTTCATCTTCTTGAGTGGGGCTTGTATGGTGGGGCTGTGCCATTTGTTCATGAAGTTACTGCCTCGTGCCACTCTTGCTGTTCCCCAACGCGCTTTCCCTCATGTATCAGCCCTCTTGCATCCTTGACATAATAAGGAATTGAGTGAGTGGAGGAAAGTTGGCTCCCTTTCTTCTTTTTGTTATGGAAATTCCCACCCCTTACAAAACTACCTTTCTTTGTCCCACTGATACTCATCTGGTGTTTGGTTTGGATGTGAACTTCTTTCCAGGACCAAATTAAAGAACTGTGGAAAGCTTACAATTTTTTTGCTGTAGTACATCTGTTTGGTGAAACACTTAAAAACTGTGTGGTCCCTATTGCTCAATCTCCAGTCAGTCTTTCTTGAAAGGGTACATCTGTGTGTTTTGAAAAAGCCTTTATTAAGAAGGCCCATTTATCAGGTGAAGTCAGTCAAATTCTGTCAGCTATAGTAAATAACAGATGAGGTGTATTATTCTGTTTACGAGACCTCAATTTAATGATTTGGTGAGAGATTCTAAAGAGCCCTGTAGTTTGCTGGGGGTTGGTTATAATGTTCAGTTTCCTTCTTTCTGTTAAAAAAACCAAACAACAGTCATTCAATCTTTCCAATCAATACGTAATAGCAGTTTTCAAAAGAGGGACTTGGAGTTATAAAATGTCATGAAAAGGATGAAGAAATGTTTCTTTGAAGGTGACTAAGGAAATGCCTTTTAACATAGTTCAACAAAGTTTAAAGCATCTCCAGCTGGTAACATTTGTACTAGAAAACAGTAAATGGGTCTCTAAAATTTTATGGTACTACTTTTTGCTATGAGAGGTTAGGACTGAGAGAACACTGTAAGTTTGACTTACTATGCAAACCTAACAGTGGAGTTTATAGGTATAATTAAAATGTTTCTCTATGTTGCTTTCTGGAAGTAAGGAAAATAAGAGACATCCACCTCAATTTTTTTTTTTTTTTTTTTAGAATAAATATATTTAATGTTATATTTGGATGTTTTTAACAGATGTAGCTTTTCTTTCTTTGTAATTCTGGAGAAGAGTATTTTGAGAGAACATATATGGAATAATAAGTTCAAACTCCAAGCATTAATGTTCTTCCTCTTTTTTCTTATGAAGGATGCAGAAAACCTAAGTGTGTGATTGTTTTTGAAGACATAACAAAATTTCAACATCTATATTTGTCATTAGGTTAGTGACAAAATATATTTAAATTCACTCTTCTGGTTATACTGGGGGTAGAGGAGCTATGTACAGCCATGAAACCAGAGTTCATTTTTTAGCTGTGTCGTGTATCTTACATAAACTACAATACTGTTTTGAGGTCTGAAGTTGCCAGAACTAAGATACTAGGGGAAAAAAATGATTGTTACACACAAAGTAAATGTGTATGGTGTGAGTGACTGTGTGTTCCACTCTCTCATCCTCAGTCTTTCCCAGAATAGAATGAATTTATGGAACTAGTTAGAAAAGATTAGCTATGATATTGCTATGATATAACTATGATATTACTGTTGCTTTTTATAGGGTTCAGATTGGCCTTTTGAAATAGGTTAAGGTAGAAGGTTGTTTTGTTTTTTATAGAAATCTTTGTGGTTCTGATTTAAATTTTTATAATTTGTCTAGCATTATGTGTTTTGTTATAGTATAAGACTAGCTTGGTGGAGGGAACTAGATGCTGTTTTTCTTGGCTTTAGGAAGCCTTTTGACCCTGTCCTGTAATATTCTCATAGACAGCTGATGAAGTATGGGCTTGATGAATGGATAGGAAAGTGGGCTGAAAACTGATTGAAATTAAAGGCTTAAAGGGTTGTCATTAGCTGCCAATGTAAGCTCTATGGTTTCAAGGAGGTGCTGGTATTTCTCCCTGTTCTTGCACATGGAAGCTTCCTCCTGCAGTTAACATGCTTCAGTCTGTCATCCCTCGGTAGGCTTTGCTGTGGCAGCAACCAGAGACAAAGTGTTCTTTGAAATTCATGTTTTCAGCCTCCTCATTTTACACCTGCAGTTAATGAACTAACGGTCTGGTCAAAGGCAGGTGGATATGTGTGGGTGTCTCAGCAGAAGTATGTACATAAATACATGAGTTCAAATAGAAGATAGCAATAGATGTTTGACATAGCTAGACTCAATTTAGTTTCTGTGGTTGCTTTTCTCCTCCCTATTCTCCCACAGCTTCTCCCTGTGCTTGGCCTCTTTTGACTAGTGTATTGTAGATTTTAAATATCAGATCTGTGTGCTGCTAAAGCAGAATGATTTTATTTATCCAGCTTAAAGCTAGTTTGCATACCTCAGTGTTATGCTTCAGTGTGTCCTATAAACTTGTTCACATATGATTATACATAGTTACATACATCTTGAATTTGTTTGGGTTTTTTTGTTTGTTCATAATTTGATTTTTCTTAAAATCCCTGAGTGCTATTGGAGTTAAAGATTATTCAAGGTGAAAATAAATATGAAGATGACAGGTATCATGTTGTTCAGGTGTCTGAACATGGTTGTATGAACAAAAGAGAAATAAACAGGATAACCAGTTTTGCTGATTACATCTAGCTGTAACTGAAACTCAGCAGGTGCTGTGACTAGGCTGCCTGATTCAGTGCTACAACAGGAACCAAGACAGAGCAGTGAGATCACAGGCATTAATAACATTAACAAAATTATTAAATAAAAGACAGGAGAAAGAAAAACATAATTTTACTCCTTTTTATTTTCCCTCTGAATTGTGTGGTAACTCTAGGATAATTTTTTTCTATATTGATATGTTTAAATTCTTATGCTTGTTAAGAACTGTATATGCACACCAACTGCTATATACAGATCTCAACAAATTCCCAGCAGACGCTCAGTAAATGGCATCTGAGGTGAAGTACAGGTAATGTTTAAATTTTTAACACTGAAATATTTAACTTTTTTTTTCACGACTGGGGGATATAAAGGAATGTTTTACCACTAGGAAGAGACCTGGGTCTTAATAAGTAATGGGACAGGAAAAATATTTGGCTGTATATGTTTTGGAACCTGCCTTCCTGACCTGTATTTTTGGCAGACAACCTTTCAAAAATCATGCTTCCATTTTCTCTCAGAGTGTATTAACTTTTAGTGTAAAATACTTTGAGAATTACATGGTAGTTATCTCCACATTCTTTGTACTGGGTCATCTTTGTTTATGAATGCTGGTCTGACTTACACTATTCTGTGGTTATTTCATGGTGCTGAACTCTTGACCCATATTTTGGCTGCTGCCTGGGGATGGACTGTGGCTTGGTCATGACCCTGCTCTGGACTCTGCAACTGCATGACTGTCTGTCCAGCATATGAGTGAGCTCCAGAAACACAGATGTATATGAAGAGAGATATTTATGTGGTACTTATGATGGCTCTCCTCAATCCTCACTTCTTTATTCCTTGATCTTTACCAATGCTGAGGAATACTTTTAGAGGTCCCAGAACCAGATGGGAAGGCTATAGAACAAGAACTTGTGACAGTGCTGCAGGATTAGTACTTACAACTGCCTTAGGCTAACCAAACTTGTCCCTAAGCATGACTGTGCCTTACACATGGGCATCTTTCCCCACATCCAGAAAACAGACTGTGGAAGTTTTACTTGGTCAGCAGAGAAGAGAAGTTCCCAGGACTAGGCTCAGGCTGCATGATCATTTCTTGCATTTTGCTGCCTGCACTAAACCAAAAAAGTAGTTGGCATTTACAGATCTTTAAACTGTACTGTCAGCCACCAGCTATATCTTATTCATATAGTGAAAGTTCTCATTTCTTAGAACAGGCTGCTCATGTAAAAGCTGCACCCTTAGTCCTGGCCAGGCCCTTCTAGCTGGTGCTGTGTCACTGCTTGGGAAAATGCTGTTTGGTTCAAACCAAACAATAGCATGGTAGTGGCAGGCCTGTGCCATGGAACTGTCTAGTCAGAATGAAGAACTGAGCCTGGGTTGAGTATCTGACATGGAGAGGAGCTTTGTGACCATGGAAAATCCCTGCTATGCCCCAGGTTATATTCAAGAGCAGAGAGAAACATGTGGAGGTGGCTGGGTTTTGTGGTTCCTGAGCATGGGCAGAACTCTGCTCTGGGAATTTGAGCTCATTGGAAGACTTTAACTGTTCATAGCTGGCCATTCAGTTATAGGTAATGTTAAGAGAGAATGGGTGCACAGAGGCCAAGAAAAAAAATGTAGCTGCCTCTTACACAGACTGAGGATACATGAAGAATATAACCAAAGTGTTTTGTGTGAATGTCCAGCCAGGGCAGGGCAGTTCAGTTTAGCCTTCACCTACAATTATTTGTCCTTTGGCTAAATTGCAAAATGCCTATAGGGAACTTAATTTATTATCTCACAAAGGTTTTAGCAATCAGACAACACACAAATCACAAATTATCTTTTACAATTATACGGGAAGCTAACAGGAATTATTATAAAGATTAGAATAATTTAGCAGCGTTCATACAATAACAGTTCCCCAAAGATCAACACAAGCAATGGAACATTGGCAGGAAATAGGTGGGCAGGTGGCCAGCATAGATAACTTGGCTCATCAGTATCCAAGCAGGATCAGCCTTTGCATTGGTTAGTCAGCCTAACCTCCCCCTCCACATATTATTCCCTTTTATTCTCTACTTACTCCTTGTAGGTGGGGTTGCACCCTGCAGAATCCTATGCTGGATCTGGTTTAAAATGCTGGTGAAAGAGGGAGACAGGCTGTTTCAATTAACATATTTATCAGGATACCTTGGAAGTCAGTTAAGTGCAAAAAAAGAAGTTCACGCACCAGCATTAAGCAGTATGTGCTGAAAATGGTGTGAAATAATTTCCATGTACAAGGATAACAGGCTGGATTGGCTGTGTTATGTCCGTGAATGTACAGTGAGCAGGCTCAAGACAATCTCCAGGAAGAAATAATTTCTGCCAATATATCCTTCTAAATTAAATGTTGACACATCAATATTATGTGCATTTAGCTTCAAAGCAGAACTGATTAAGTTTGCTAAACAGCCTTTGGAGATTTGCAGAGGGAAATCAGGTCCATGTTTCCCACTACTCATACAAAAACTTGCATCACTTCCGTGGTATTATGCAGTTCACTGATTTGGGTGTCCAGCCTGTTTGCTGCAGCTGTGCACTTAGTGCTCTGTTAAGACTTTCCAAGAAAAAGTGAGTTCTCTTCCCTGGATTTCTTCCTTGTAAAATGATCAATGTATAATAATACCCCAGAAAGCTACAGGTAGAAACCCTGTTTTCTTCTGTCCCAGAGAATTCCGTAAAAGTGAAATCTGATTCCCTTTGGCTCTTCATACTTCTTTCTCCATGACTTTCATAATCCTGCATAGATCCATGCTTTGGGAGAACAGTTAATAGAGCTTTCACCCTTCTATATATATCACCTACTTTATTTACAGTCAGTGATTTGAGTATTCCCCAGAAATGGGAGGACTACGCATATGTTGTATTGCACTGCACCCAGAACACCTTACTGTTTCAGTAAGTTCTCTGTATAATGGACTATTATACCACAAGGAGCTTCTAGAAACCCGATAAACTGTGTGAAACACTGTTAAGGACNCCCCCCCCCCCCTCCAAATTTAGATATCAAAGGGAAGACTAGCACAAAGCTTGAATTTTTCCTAAAATCATATGAATATAAACTAGTCTTTAAAAAGAACTGGTAAACGTCCAGATTTTAGAATGGCTTTCTTACCTGGATTCATGAATGAAGTATTTCTTATGGGACCTTTCAGTCCCTGCTCTCAAACATGTTTATTTGTTTGACATCATAGAGTCTTTATATAATAAAGATTGATAGGGCAATCCAGATAAATGCCCTAGTCACTGGACCATAGAATGCAGTGAGAAGTCTAGAGCTGATGGAAGGAAGACTTTATTTCCAGTGAAGTTACCAAGTAGAGGAGAAAGACTTCACACATCACAGTTTTTCTGCTGGTTGAAAACATTTATTAGTTTCCCAAATGTCAGATCACAGTTTCAGTTTGGGGCAATAGTTTGTCTGTCAGCTACTGTATTGCTCCTGACTGATCAAGAAATGTTAAAAGGTACAGTGGTGCAGTCTGAAAATGAGACATTTACAGTGTTGGGGGAATTTTTATCATATCTCTGTAGTCGAACTAAACACATATGTGTGCTTAAATGTAAAAGAAAAAAAGTAATGAATTAAATGTTGGCAGAGTTCTACCGCTATATGTGGTTCTACATGGTGTCTGCAAAGATGGTTTCCAAGTAGATTCCTTATAAACTCTTGCATCAGCACCAATCCTGGTAGCTGGTTGCATGTAAAATCTAAGCTCAGCTGTGGATCCATCCCTTAACCCAGCTCTGCTGCCCAAAGGTGGCCCCTGATCTTGGGCCCCTGTGTGCTCCCATTCCAGGATGGTCTACAAGGCAATGCTGAGGTTGTTTTTCATCTCATTGCCCAGGGAACCTTTTTTCCCTTGCAAGGAGTCCCTCTGTCTCTAGCATTCCTGCTTCCAGCCAGGTTAACCCCTTCTTGCAGATGGGCCTTCTTGCCCTCCATTCCAGGTCTTTCCTTGGCCACAAATTGCCACTGCTGAGTAGTTACAATTAGAACTTCCCCTTCAACAGACAGATTTCAAAGGTGGATCATTCAGTGGAGAGTGCAGATCATTTAACACCTTTCCTCTTGGAAACTATACCTCAAAATTATCTCCCTGTTCAAGCTCTGCCACCAATTTCTTTTGATCTATTTTATTTTTGGTGGCATCCACAGAAACTCAGCATGGCTGAGTCATTACCTGTTTGATATAACCAGTTGATGTAACTGTTTTCTAACCCTTTGGACACCTCTGGCTATTTGCAAAGAGGCTATGACAGCACACTATATACAGCTGTAAAGTATATAGCAATTATTCATTACTTGACACAATCAGAAATGAGTTATCTAATAAAGAGGTAGGCTAAACATTACTGTGCTCAGTCTTTGTCTCTCCCCATATGACACTCAGAGACTCCTTGATAGCCAAGTGGGAGTCAATAATGATGTCAAGTCAGGAAGATCCCAAGTCAGGTTAAATCACAAAGGTTGGCCCTTGCTGCTCTCTGGATTTCACCCAGTCCTGAATCGTTCACTCCCACCTCCCTCTTCTTCTTTCAGGGTTTTTTCTTTATTACCTTGACGTTTTTCCTCACGAATCCTTGAACAACAGTCCCAGTTTCAGTAATCCTACTCCCACTGGCAGTTTTACCCTTCTTATCTTGTGTGACTCCACAGATATTGTCACAGGTCTTTCTTCTGACTTAGCAATTTCCTCAGAATTCTGAGACAGGTTTCTCTACTAGAGGTAAGCTGTGGGTTCTTGAAACACAGACAGTGCAAATCCTGTGAGGGAGGAAAAGTTGTGTGAAGGAGATATATACATAAAACATATATATATTTAATGGAACTTACAAGGTAACTACTTTTTTGTTTGTTTGTTTGTTTGTTTGGAGAAAAGCTGCATGCATTAATTGCTGGGTTTAGTAACATCAGCTTTCCAGGGACTTGTTTCTTTCTTTTCTTCCCTTGGTAGGAGAATTTTATGTTAACCATAATGTCAAAAATCAGACGTAAAATGAAGGGAACTGCGACATGTTGAGTCAGACGTCCTTATACAGAAAACAGATTATTAACTTGTTCTCTATCTCTCACTTCACTTTTTCAATCAAGATACCTGAAATGAATGAGCATTGAGCAATCAAAGTGTGAATACCTGTATCTATTCAAATATAATAATAACTTCTGAACCAACCAGCCAGTTGTAAACAAATTTCACAAAGAAATAGTGCCCACTCCTCTGCCCAAGCTCCAGTATGGGAGAAGGCAGTAATGGCCTCTATGAGGGAAAGGGTCCGTGCCCTATCCTGGAAATGTAGGAATCTGAAACTGGATTACTAACAAGAAAAATGACAGGCTGAGCAAAACAGGCGGAGTGTCAGGGGTCCAGGAGGAACCCCCAGGAAGAAAGAGCTTAATCCTGCCCCAGACATACCAAAAGACTCTATTAGCATTTCACAAAATTCTAACTTCTCTGTCTCCATGGTCGAGACAAAAAGTCTCCCCTGCCCTGTTACTGACAACTTTTTGCACTGAGTTTCTAGTGTCTTTGTACTTGGCTTATAAGCGTTAGCTGTTAATAAGACAACCTGACTGCATCAAAAATTAAGCTAAGAGTTTATTCCTCATCATCTAAAGTTTTATTTCTATTCAGGAATGGCAGAAAAGGCTTTTTTCTACAATGTTTACATTCTTGCATTTTTATGTTCCACTGCACAGGGATTTCAAAAGTACAAGGAAGGACTATCTTCACACAAAATTATGCATGTTTCTAAAACTAATACACTCCATCAAAACTATCTAACAACACAGAGTTATAGCTAAATATCAGCTAACATATATTTTATAAAATTGGAGAATTCATATTGTTCTTCTCTATTTTAATTTTAACTTTATTAATAGAGCTCTTCACTTGTATCATTCTGCAGAATATTAGCAGGCTTCTCTCAGTTCACTGTTAGCCAAGGTAATTTTGCAGATTCCATCATTATCACTGAGGCCTCTGTCTTGGAAACTGCTTCTGACTCCTTAGTCTGAAAACTTACAACTGCTTGTTCCAACACTGCCCAGTATTGAAACCTGTTTGGCAACATCCTATTGTTCCCCATTCCCTTGTGTTCATGAATAATGGATTAGCTCTAGATGCCTGTTCTCCCTCTTAATTAACATGAAGTAATCCCTTAGCATGATCCTTCCTCCATTTAGCGCAACCTGGCCTCCTAATTAGAATGGCCCACCTACTAACTCTATATAGAGAGAAATGTAGTTTTAATAAATGCATTTTGTTTTTACCCCAAAATGGAGAATGTCCATTTTGTGACCATTATATGGAAAGAAGATATTTCAAGTGCAGAAAGAACTCCCCCCACTTTTCTCATCTTCTCATGAAGTCAGTCCACCCAAGGAACATCTATATGAACACAAGTTACTTTGGTTGTGACACTGCCTCTCCATCTCCAGTCTGCTGCTTAGTGCACACATGAAGGGGGAACAATGAATGCCCAGTCACAACAAAATATCGTATTTCATTAGGCATAAAAGTAACTAATCAGTAATCTGCAAAATTCCTTGAAACCACTCTCATGTGGTTCTGTTGTCTAGAGAACTCCATGTATTCAGCATTGCTGCAGTGTGTGTATATCCTGATGTGCCCTGCTCTTGCAAATGTGATCATTTCTATTTATTTATTCAGACTCTCAGAACCTAGCACACTCCTGCAATGTTACAGTCTGCTGTAATCTGGAGTTGTTCATAATTTTTATTTAGCAAGAAAGACACTAAAAATACAATGCTGTCTCATCCCTTTTATGAATATTCAATGAATCTAAATCAAATGGAAATAAGGGGAGTGCTCATATAACAAAGCATACCTGAACAGAGACAGCCAAAGATGAGGAACAAAACAGATAGACCAAAAACTGTTCCACATAGTGTTCCTTTTAGTTCCACAAATCACATAATTGCCAAGCCCACAGTATAGGAAGAGTGATTTGATCACCAACAATTTGATCACCTCATCCAAATCCTGTGATTTGATTATGGTTTAGTTTAGGTGGTATTCCAGTGCCTCACCAGAGTTACTGGATATTGTGCAGGATGAAGGGTTGCTGCACTGTCCAACCCCATAGGAAAATTATTAATTTTATATTTTTCTCAGGAGAATGTAGTTTCTTAGTTTCTTCCTTAAAAATTATAGGGCTTTGGTTCAGCTCAAGTCTTAGGCAGTTTTGTGCTCTTCCTGAAATGTCCACAATAATGTGTCACCGAAAAGTGTTTGTTGTTGTTTTTGTTTGTTTGAAAAACCAAACAAACACTTCTGTTCCTCAGGATCCAAAGTTTATATAAGAACAAGTATGATGATGTTATTTCTCCTTAACCTTCTTCTGATATGACTGGATAATATTGTAGTGTCTTACTGTAAGTTTTAATAGTCCTGTGCTCAAGAGGTGTGTCTGCTTTCTCTGTGGTTCACAGTATAATGTTACACGTGTAGTATTAGTTTTTACTTTGGGAATAGTTAAAACAGCTATAAAATCACAGATTTAAGAATTGAAAAAAAAAAATAAAAATGGAGTGGTTCTAAAAGTTCTTCTCTTGACTAAAAAATTCCACCTTCACTGTGCAAAACTTAGTGTTGTGATCCAAAGGATAAACTAAAATTCATGGATGGTATTGAAAACAGATGTAGTAGCTAATACAAAAATTAATTGTCCTAGGAAAGGCAAACTCAAGAGGGAAAGAAACACCCTTGTGCTGTGAATGATTTAGACATTAATGAATCCATGTTCATTAACAGTGGTGATTGTTAGCACTTAAGACAGCATAAAACATCAATGTCTCCTTTAAAAGACACTCATAAAGCAGACAAATTCTACAGCAATCAGAGTTGAATGAAAGCACTTAGAAGTGAATAACAATCAAATCAAGCAATGACTTTGACATTTTTTTTTTTTTTTGGCTGGATCTTCTTGTGCTCTATAACCCAGTATCACTGACAGCAGCTGGCTCTTAATGCAGACAAAAGATTCTTTAGGAATACTGAGTTGACATTTAAAGTCTTCTGATCTCCCATCTTAGGTAATACATTTGTACATGAAAGTTCACCTGAAATATGACTGAACAAAATATGCTAGAGCAACATAAGTTTAACATCATGAGCACAAAAATAAAGGAAAGCTATTACTCTCGGTTTTTGAAATTACCTAGAAGTTAAATAAATGAAATATTGAATACACAGTTCTTGAGTCATTGGTCGGCATTCCCAAGTGCAGAAGTGAACAAGACCAGTGTATGAACTACAGCTCCTCTGAAGTGAAATACTTTATCAGTAAATCCCTGTGTGAAAGACACCAACCAGTTTGTATAGGCAAATCTTTACCTCTTAATTTGTAGAAGTTCCAACAAGGTGAGAATTTTCACCTTGTATGTTTTCTAAGTTCTTTGTCAGAAAAGCACATTGTTATCCTCATTTTGTTAAAGTTGCAAAACAGTATTTAGCTGTTACAAGCTCATCATAGGCAGAGTTTAGAGACTTCCAGTTAGTATGGCAATCTCATTAAACCTCTTTAATTGCTACTAAAAGCTACTAAAGGTTTGTAAGTTATCCTTGGTAACATTCAAGGTCAGGTTCGACCAGGCTCCTAGCAACCTGATCTAGTTAAAAGTGTCCTTACTAATTGCAGTGGAGAGATGACTTTTAAAAGCCCCTTCCAACCAAAACTGTTCTGTGATTCTATGATTCTAAGCTCCATGGTACCTTATCTTTACAAAAAAAACCCAAACAAAACTTTACCTCCCACTACTGAATATGGAGAACAGCATGTCAGTTTTCACAGCACTGAGCATTGTTGCCTATAATAATACACAACTATTCCCCCCATATCTCCACAAAGATTCAACTCAGTTATCACTTCATAGCAAACCTACTGCTGTGGCTCAGTCTGATAGGCAATAAAATTCACTGTTTCTTTAAAGCAGTGATGGTTGTTTTTCTATCAAATGTTATCAGGAAGGATGTGGGTGACCAGTGTGAAATATCCTGTGATTGAGAGGCTACAGAGTCACTTATGCCAACTTTACAGAGGAAACCTAGATGAACAGGCTGGAGGCCATGATATACTGTGCATTCCTCACTTTGCCTTTGGAAACTGTGCAGGAGCATTGTGTTACCAGCTCTGCTTCAAGAACTGGTTATATATTTCATCCAGTAACAGCTTAATGCTGAATGCATTAAAAATACTTCACAAATAGATTCAATTTAGAGCTTCTGCATCCCAATTCAACAAAAAGTGGATTAATTTGTCACTGTACATATACACCTTTGCATAAACATATTAGCTTTGTAAGTATATATACACACAAACATAAATAAAATTGCTGTCCTACTTTGGAAGAGATCCTAGCTGTAGATTTTAACTAGATGGAAATGTATCTTGATAGCCTAGGGTCCTAGGGTCCTCCAGGCCTAAGCCCTGGAGGTAGGTGATCTCTGTGGAACACCCACATCCTTGCATAATGTGTCATGCCTCCTTAGTAGTCAAAACAGAAAAAGCATTCCTTTTTCTATATGCACCTGTGTATAATTTTGTTTCCTTTTCCTGTAGAAATACGAAGAGAAGGATTACAAATACTCAGAACTATCAAGAGATAATCAGGGACAAGCCATATCTGACTATTACTAAAGTATAAAAAGAGTTGCAGAATATTTGAAATGTAAATCAAGAATTAAAATATAAGTTTACCTTAGTGCCTCACAGAAAATCAAATGACTGTGTTGACAGAAATCACATCTTAAGAAAAATCAAAAAGAGAAACATATCTAGATAAACATCCTCTTTATGGTTTTGTACATCTGTATAAATGTCTTTGAAATTAGAAGGATGCTCATTTGTACAAAGTGCTGACGTTTGAGAAGAGTGTCAGTTTTATTCTGATAGTATCATCAGTGAATAAGCAGTGAATCTGCAGTAATAATTGACCTTTTCTGTTTTCTACATTTTAAAAAAATCAGGACACTTTGCTCTTTTATTGCTGAAAATGCATTTGATCTTTATGCTAAATTAAATCAAGAGGGGAAAACCCCCCTGTGTCAGTAAGTGCATCAAAAGCAAACAATTTCTTTCATGCACCATCCTCATAGCAGATGAAATGTCAAAGGCCATCAAAAAAGGTAAAGGAATTCAATGTTTTGGCTTGTAGCATTTTTGTTGCCCACATCCTGCCAATTGCTTAAGAATGCAGTTAATTTTAAGAGTGGAAGTGATTCTACTGATTAGTGTATTTTTAAAGCCATTTTCTAAAAGGCATGTATTTAAGTGTGTGTAGGATTTATAATTTAGTTTTCATATCTGATATGCACAGATTATTCTCGGCATCTATATACACAACTGACATTTTGAGCCAAGCTTTTAACTTAGAAAAGTTAACCTGGTACAGCTTTCACTTTGATTGAATGGTACTGCTTTACACTAGCTGTGATCAAACTATTTTGTTTAGTTTAGAACAGAGTCAATTTTTAGTGGATTTGGCTGACAGATTCTGTGGGTGAAAGCACAAAACAGTGTGGAAACAATTTCCTTGTCAGACAGTATTTTTGGAGAATTCAGCAGAACAGAGACAGCAGCAATAAAACTGAAATGCAGTCTATTCTCCACTCTGTTTTGACTAAACCAAAGCAAAATAAAAGGTAGAATAAAATGTTTGGATGGAACGGATGTCACTAAGAGACGTCCTCTTGACTAATCTTATATATGTATTTATCTGACCATGAAAGCAGGGGTACTTGCTTGAAAAGAACATATGTATATATATATTGCTGCTAAGGTATTCTAAAACACATGTAACCGTAAATATTAAAATATTGAATTTATGAGGCATCTACATAAACGTGCCTCAGAAATTATAAGACATCTATAACAAGAGTAGAAAGAGAAGGGAAATTCTTTGAAAATGTCACCATAAATCGTACTTACTAAGTGAAAACAAGATGACAAGAAATGACCTATATAATTAAAGAGGTTATTGTTAACGGCTAGGAAAGGAAGGTATGACCAGCAGCATTATTAGATCTTATTTTAAGAAGAATTTTCCTTAGCTTAATTTGCTAGTCTAAAATTTTCAGCCATAATTCCTACTCTCACAGAAAAGTCTTTTTGACAGAAGAATCTCAGAGGGTGACAAGGAGCAAAAATCATCCAGCGTCCCCTAACAGTCTCTTTTCTTGTAGTCTTTCTTGAATCTTTCCTCACTCCAGTTTAAGCTAACTCTGACTCAAGGGTGACTCACAGTGTGATGCTGAAGGAATCCTGACTAATCAGGGTATGCAAGCAAGGTATGAAATAGCCTCGCCTTTCCCTGATTCCCCAACAGGTGGAAGAAGATCCACTCCTGGTGCAGTGGATCCCAGGCAGCATGCACAGTTTTCTTCAGTGTTTATGACTGACAGGTCCCAAGTGAGGTGTGTTCCAACGCCTTTCCAGGGATGACATATGGTGGCACTGCTGCTGCTGGAGCTAATATTCTTACAAAAATACTTGGGAAACTCTGCTCTAAGGAGGAAGGCAATGGGGCTTTTGAAAGTGATGCACGAACATATGGCAAAATGTTTTGACATTGTATCAGCTAGGAAAAGGGAGTTTTGAGCGTTACTAAACCATGAAGAAATCAATCAAGTCTAGCAAGATAATGGTTATGACTGAAAGATTTGAAGTCTATAAATATAGTGGGGGGGGGGAAAGAAGAAAAACAGAACAGTTATATTGGGGGGGGGGGGAGCAGGGGAAGAGAAGGCTTTCCATTTTGGAGAGGCTATGCCTGAAATAACACCTGAAATCACCAATAAAAAACTATTCAGGGGATACCTTAAATGTCAACCTGGACAAAAGAAGAAAAGAGGAAAGAAAAGGCAAAGTGACAAGGCTAGCGATCATAAAACCAGAATGAATAGTGAGGAAAAAGGAATAATTAATTACTTTTGTTGCTGTTGTCATTAATAATAGCACTTAGAACTAAACAAATTGTTCCTGTCATTGGCAAGGGTAGGCAGTGAAAAAGCACACAATGGCTTGAGCAGTAGGTTGCACTGGGTTGGGAAAGCCTTTCCATGTTTTTGGCCAGATGCTAGTTGTGCCTTAGTTACACTCAAACCAGTGTAAAACCTCAGAGGACACCTGCATGGGTTAGTGAGGGAACTGGTGTCCTAGTCCTGATGAGATGAGGAGGTAGGAAAATACTCAGCCCTAGCACTACTATTAAAACCAAAGTTCCAGTGCATGTGTGTGTGTGTGTGTGTGAACACTACTCTTGGAGCAGGAGAACCATTTCCCCACCACCTGGCCTACATCACGTCCAGCAGTACAGGAAAAGGTAGCTGGATTTACATTGTGCAGGCTCTTCTGTTCCCCCTGGTCCTGAAATGTCGTTCTGTCACCAGACATGCCAGCTGTTAGGACAGAGTTTTCCCTGTTGGGTTTTACTCTTGGAGAGTGGCTGCTGCCACGCACAGGAGGAGAAGGGAGCCTAGAAGGAACTGCCATTGCCTTCTGCTGTCCTTATGGCTCTGGTGCCTCCTGCTGTATCCCAGGCAACACTGTCCTACCCTGTGGAAACACCAGAACTGTTCCTCAGCTCCAGACAGCAGTGTAGCGCAAGTGTCCAGCCAAATTCATCTCAGCAGGGGCTGACTGTGCTCTGCATCACCAGTTGGCAGCCCACAACTGGTGTGGAGCTGGGGTCCCTTTGTGGAATGAGAAGAGAGAAAATTCTGCAGGCTGCAACTGTGTGCTGGAACAACTGGCAGCAGGGACAAGATGACTGGGATTGCTTTTTGATGAAAAGCAACCTATAGAAGCTAGAACAAAAACTGGATTTGCTGCAGGACAATGTGTTTGGCTTTTCTTATTAGCTCCTTCTGTGATTGTACTTTCTAATATAGCATAAGTAGTACATTTACACATACATACTTATTGATACAACATAAACCTCTTTGTGCTCTCTTTCTATTCTCCCCTAGACAATCTCTATTTGTTCCTCCTCCAAATCTTGAGTGGACACAAGAAACCATTTTCCCAGATTGTAACAAATAGCCTAAGCCAATGCCTTGATAGTACCTACATGGATTTATACCTGCTAAGGATTTGGCAAATGAGTTGTTTACACATAATTCAGCTTCTTAATGGGAGGCAGACAAATGTACTGGAAAAAAACCAGAGCAGCACACATTAAAATAGCCATATAGAATGTATCCTTTGCCCCTAAAATATCCGTATTCTAACAAGTCATAAAGAGACATCTTGATTTTCTGAACATTTCTTGGCTTTTCTTTGAGTCAAATGGGCAACTGGGTAAAACAATAGATATGTTAATAATTTATATTCTAAATTTTTAATCTCTCATGGCTTGATTTATTAAAAAAAAATCCATTCACCTTGGAGCAATTGTTAATGTTTTAACTAAGTTTTCTGTATTTGGAGATGGTTAATAGTCAGAATTATTATTGACATAATGTATTATCAAATTCATATCTACAAGAGAACTTTTCCCTAAACTTCCATGCATCTTAGAGACTGCCAAACTCCAGCTATTACAAATATATAATTAAGAAAATTTTACAGTCATAAAATATATGGATGAATAGATAATTAAATTAGTATCAGAGAGAGATGCCAACAATCTAGCTGTATTTTAAATCTAAGACTGGCTGCTTTATGCAGTTCTGAAAGCTCTGAAATTGCAATGGCAGTTTCAGTTCCTTACAGCAGGTGGTAGTGTGTGCTATTAAAATAAAATATTTGCTTCCAAGAAGGACTGCAGCTTAGTTAATAAGAACATGAGTAGAATGAGCAAGAAAATGACTGCTGTAAATGTGTTAAAAGTTTGTAGATTAGAAAATTGAATATTTATTACTACTTTAATTTCAAAGCTTCCTATCCCTCTGCCGTAAGACTACAGCACTGACACCTTGCAGGATATTTATGGACAAGTCATAGACGTGTTACCTAAAAGTAACTCAAATAACCTAACTCTTTGAGAGTGGTCTTCATCCATAAGTCCCACAGTTTTTTTATCCCACAGCCTTTTATATGAAGGCAAACATGAACTACTTCAGAACAAGATGTAAATGGAATTTAAATAGGTAAAAGCAGTCTGGTAATGCTTGTAATCCTCTCTTAATTGGTACCTGAGACTGGGGTGAGCAGAATTTCCAGAGTCTGTACTGCAGAGCCCACCAGAGGCCTGAAACTGCTGTTTCTGTACATGTGGAGCTGTGCCTCAACCTTGCCATAAACTCAGTTGAGTCTAATTCCAAAACCACTGGGACTAGAGACTAGATGTTCCTACAGCAATATCCCTGAACCAATATGTGTGTATACGTGGTGCCAACAAGACGAGATGACTTACAAAGAAAAGTGCACAGACCACAAGCAGAAAAGATACCTTATTGTGGTGTTTCAGAAGGGACTCATTGCATATTTCCATACTCACTTTACATCCAGAATATACCAACTTCAGACAGATTTGGGTTATTCTGCCCCTATGCCCTTAGAAGAGAACCTCCACAAGACCATGAATTCCTGTCATGGGGACAACATGTGAAAAACAGGGTTTAAAATACCCACTTCTATTGTCAGGGGTAGTTTTTTACAAGTATGAACATGGGTTTCCATCATCAGGTATGAGATATTGTGATCAGGAGCAGTGTCCCCTGCACAGCTACTTCATCTTTTCCTTTGGGTAAGAGAATTTTAACAGCAACTTCAAGTCTGGATTCTAGAGGTAAGATGAGGGGCAGTATGATTAATGAGTAATTAGAATCAGAAAGAGGTCTACTAGCTTCTGGGCTGTAGTTGATTCTGGGTGAAGCTAGCAGCAGATATTTAGGGCAAGTTTATCCATAAAATTATAGTTACCATGGCATTTCAGATGCCTGCAAGACTGATAAAGCAGTAAGCGTATTTGTTGAGCAGCTCAAAGACACAGCTGTGAACCTGAGCTCTTTTGTAAATTTTTATAGGTTATTTTTCAGTCTCTAAAGGTCTTTTGCCCTCATTTACTACATTAATATAATATATCTAAAAGTTGTTCCTTTTTTTGATGTTAGTTTAACACAGTCTTTAACTGACCCATCTTCTTGACTCTGTATAGTTATTTGCAAGTATATAAAGCCAGCAATTAATCCAGGAAAGTATTTTTTCTTCTCATAGAAACTTCTAATTACGATTTTGTTATTTCTCAAAATAATTTTTTGGCTACCAGTTCTGCTTAAACACTGCAAAGGTAGGACCCATAGGACTTTTGGCTGAGATAATGTCAGGGCATGAAATAATAGAGAGCTGCAAGGGCACCTAGGAGTACAGGTTCTTTATAATCCATTTCCATCCTTATGTGCAATTGGTTTTGCACAGCTGAAACATTTTTCCTCAGTCAATATGTTTCCACTGCAAAGTGGAAAATCTTTTTTGTTTTCTTCCACCTTGGAGGCTCATTTTTTAAACCAAACCAGTCGAAACTTCTTCAATTTACAATCCCTGAAAGCAAGATTTCCCTTCACTGAACAGCATCTTAAAAATTTCAGTGTCAGCTTTGGCTGAAGCTGGGCTGTTACTCTAACGTCCTTTCATTTTGTGCTGACCTACAATAACCCCATCATTCCCAAACTCCCTTAAGCAAAAGTCAACATTTGTACGAAGCTGTGTTATGGTATCTTGATTGCAAATACCCACTAGGAATTTAGCTGAAACACTCCTGGTTTGTGCATTACATAAAATTTCAATCCAGGAGCATAGTCAGACAAAAGAAACTATAATCAACTGTGAATTATCTGTGGGTCATTTATCCGGTTCCTGATTAATCACTCCATTAATCCTTGCAAAGACAGTGAGCTAAGTCACTGCAGAGCCAATTTCTGTGAGGTGGGATTCTAAACTCAAGTGGGTGCCATATGAATCTGGCTGTATGTATCCAGAACTAGTCACTTTGCACAGTTGGGATCTCAAGTCAGCAAATGTGCCATTCAGAAGCTCCTGAACTGCTACGTGCAAACCAGGTCCACATTTCCCCATAGTCATTCCAATTACTGAGAGTTCTGGGAAGAGTGACAAAGAGCCACCAGAGAGAGGATGCATGAAGTCAGTGCAGATCCAGCATGCCTGGGGCAGAGGTCATGGGTGTCTGAGGGAAGTTCTGCAGAAACATTTTGCAGCAGTCTTGTTAACAGAATTTTTCATTTCTGGTGCAGATTGCGGAAAATGGAGCCAAAACAGATGCAGTGCTGTATCTGAAGCAGTAAACCTGTGTGAAACCAGAAGCCTGATGCAAGGAAGCCACTGTGAGATTAATTTCAGGTCCAGACAGTGATTCAATGATTTTTGTGGACTAGAGTCTACACAGAGGTATTTGGAAGCCTCTGTACAGTGTTGCCCAGCATCCTTATGACCTAGGGTGGTTCACCTGCTTGTGTACCCATCTGTTCTAATCCACTCCATTACTCTGGATGGAAAATACAGTAGTGTGATAATAAGTCTGCTGAAGAGCTGCAATGACTGCAAACCGAAACCTGGAAAACTGATGCAAAAGTATTACAAAAAGTAAACAGTAAACCTTATACTTTGGTTATGCTCCAGTTTTCTAAATTTTAACATCGAAATTGGTGACTGAAAGATGTATCCAGGGTTGACTGAAAGCGCTGACCTGAAGGAAATAGTGAAAGCCTAAGGCTAAACTAGAAGACTGTATTTGTTGTTTTCAGTTAAAAAAGTCAACATGGAGATATTGGCAATAGAGATAAAGCATGAGGTAAATTCTGCAAGTCAAATCTATTGATTTACAGGACTGATGAGTCTCAAGTTTAAACTTTTGATTTTTGTGTCTAGCTTCCACAAAGCTATTTGTTATGAAGAAACAATTATAAGGAAAGTGAAGGGCTTTCCAAGCACTCCCTTCCCAGCTGCAACACTAGTATGACAGAGGCAGGTAGGTGGCAGTAACAAGTGACTAATACGTTGCTGGATAATTACATCTGCCACAGTCTTATCTCTTAGCACCAAATGCCTCAAAATTAAAAGCAGAGAGTATAAGACAAATGTTAGAGATATTGAATTAAGCAGGAGGGGAAAAATAGCCAGTAGAGAGTCAAAGAAACTGTAGGAGTTCAGATAGGCAATAAAGATTGTAACTTGACAGAGAGGGAAGCTTCCGTGTAGAAGCTTCTGAGGGGAAAAGGATCAGTAAAGGAATCTGTAGATGAATTTTTGGCCTCTGACACTGATGTAGCAACGTACTGAATGTAAGGCCATAATGTATGCTAAGTCAAGGTGAGGTACCTAGGCTTTCAAAACAGAGGGAGAAAGATAAGTACTTTCATACGTCTTAGCAAGGCACTCATTCTTCACTGTGTAAAGAGCCAAGAATTTCTGTAAAAGGGTTCAGTGTTTCTTGTACAATAGGCTACACCTCTGATGCAGAATTTCACAGTAAGTTTCCCCCTTTCACAAAACTGAGTCTCTGTTTAAACACAGACAAAAGGAGAGGAAATCTCCTTTTCAGCACAAATTGTGTAGTTGCAGCATGTGAATATGCATGTGAGTAATTTGAGCTACACCTTTTGAAGCACCTACTGTCATGTTTTTAAAGTGTTTGAACCTCAAGACCATGTGATGTTGCAGAAAGAGGGTCACTGCACATCTCTCCTCTTGAAGGAAGAGGATTTTGCTGTACTGAATGCAAAATTTTGGGCCTTATTTGTAACCATAGCTATTCTCTCAAAATAGATACCCACTTTCAAAAGGGCATTCCTCACAGTAGATATCAAGTGGGTGAAGATATAACACTATAGCCCAAGAAAAACATAGTGGGGGTGGGCCTGATCTCCAAAAGTTTTAGCACATTTTTTGATCTTTACTCCTGTAACCACGAATAACAAATGCAACTTATAAAAAATGTAATAACAACTTCTCCTCATCTTGGAAAAGAAAAAAAAAATAATAGAAGGGTACATACCAAACTGCCAAATGCCTGTTCTTATCAGTCTTTTCTACTCTAGTAATAAGTACAAAGCACAGTCTGTCCTGGAGACCACTGATTTACACATATTTCTAAAAAAAAATATCCTGGAAAGTTCTAAAACTGAAGGAAAGTATCTTGCTGAAGTCTGAATATTTTATTTTTTAATCAGAATGCACTAACTTACCTGTCTTTGCTGACCACAGCCACGGATTGAATAAGGTACATAGGAAGGCATTGATGGGACAAGTCCTCCCTATACAGTTGTGTATTACTAAATCAAGCCTTAAACTCAATCTGGGAAATGATAAGCAACAAATCTTGTGGAATTGGTTTCACTTGCTCCCATGAGATTCAGGACTCAATATTCCACAGGAGCATTAACAGGGTTGATTTAAGAAGCCAGCTTTCCATCTCAGCTGAACCTGTTTGGCATTTTAAGAAGACTTTCATTGCTAGTGAGGATTTAAAGCCATACAAATTATAAGGACCAGGAGACATATCTGGGATTTCCAGAACACACACATTTGGATTTCCTGGTAAAATGTTTTCTCCCGTGTTAAGACCTGTCTTGTAAAAACAAATGAAAATAAATCAACAAACAACCCCCCAGATGACTGATGATTTAAAAAGTGTGAAGGTTGGCACCATTTGAAACATAATTAATTATGACAGAATGGCTGATGAACCATGGCTGGGTGCAGTCTGGCACCTGGTGCAGAACATACTTGAACTGTAACAAGTAGCTTTGCAGACAATGAGCTACAGAAATACCATAATTTGAGAGGAATTTCAGCTATGGACATGAACTGAGGAGCCTTTCAGATTCAGAAGCTGATGGAGAATGAGGGCAAACTTGAGTGATGGTAATAGTGATTACACAGATGTCTTGCAAGCTTCTCTGCTATTCCATAGAGGCGTACACACATGAACTCCAAGAAAATTATGCTTGCGCATGCTTACCTCCAAACTCTGGCCAAAACCCTTAAGATTCAGTGCTAGAATAGCACTGTCCATTCATATAATTACACAGAAAAGAGCAATGCTGATGTTCATTTGCCTTTGAAAGGATGTGGACAGTTTACAAAGGTGGGTTGGGTTTCTGTGGCCAGGTTTTGGTAGCAGGGGCACTACAGGGGCGGTTTCTGTGAGAAGTTGCCACAGCGTTCCCCCATGGGCAGCAGAGCCAATGCCAGCCAGCTCCAGGAAGGACCCACCACTGACCACAGCTGAGCCAATCAGGAACACTGGCAACACCTCTGAAATAACATATATTCAAGAAGGGAAAAAAAAAGTTATTGTGCAGATGAAAATTGCAGCCAGAGAAGAGCAGAGTGAGAACATGGGAACAGCTCTACAGATACCCAGGTCAGTGCAGGAAGGGAAAGAGGTGCTCCAAGGTTACTCTGCAGCCTGATGCAGCCCATGGCAGAGCAGCTGTGCCCCTGCAGCCCATGCTGGACCATTGGTGTGCAGAGATCCACCTGCAGCCCATGGAGGAGACCCACACTGGAGCAGGTGGATGCCCAAAAGAGGCTGGGACACAGTAGGAGACCCATGATGGAGCAGAGTCTTGGCAGGGACCTGCTGACCCACGGGAAGAGGAGCCCACACTGGACAGGTTTTCCTGGAAGAACTTGTGGCCCTGTGGGGAGCCCATGCTGGAGCAGTCTGTGCCTGAGGGACTGCATCCTGTGGAAAAATGCCCCATATGGCAGCAGTTTCTGAAGAACTGTTGTCCATGGGATGGACTCATGCTGGAGAAGTTCATGTAGGGTGTCTTCTGTGGGAGGGACCCCATGGGGAGCAGGAGAAGGACTTCTCTCTCTGAGCAGCAGCAGAGACTACCTGTGATGAACGGACTGTAATCTGCGTTTCCCTTTTCTCTGAACTGCTGAGTGGGAAGGAAGTAGAAATTGGAAGGAGGGACAGGTGGGGGATAGGTGTTTTAAAGTTTTATTTTACTTCTCCTTCTCCTATTCTGATTCTGTTAGTAAAAATTTAATTAATATCCCCCCTTTGAGTCTGTTTTGCCCATGATAGTAATTGGTGAGTGATCTCTCCTGGTCCTTAGCTCATGAGCCCTTCTCTCCTCAGTTCAGTTGCAGAGGGGAGTGAGGGAGCAGCTTTGGTGGGTACCTGGCATCCAGTTAATGTAACCCTACTACAAAAGGTTAAAAGGCATGACATAGATGGAATTGAAAAAAAAAAGGAACGGCTAAAGAAAAATAAGTTTTCTAAAGAAAACTGAATTTATCAGCACAAGGGGGATGGAGAGTGGCCTTTTTGGGGGGATGAATTTCAGTGTCAGTCAGTGTGTCAACCGTTTGTGTAAATTGCCTTCCTTGAGTTAATCAAAAGGTGTAAATTTCTTCCCAAGCCATGCAGACCACTAGTACCTGCACTTTGGTTCAAACACATGAGGAAACAGTATCAAGAAGCATATTTTCCATAAGGGCATTTTTTCCATGCTTGCATTCAACACTTGTCTTTCAGGTTCATATTGAAATTCTCAAAACTTTTAAGTTAACGCTCAGCCATCAGTTATTAGGCAGTAATCATATCTAATAAAACTATGTTCTTGCCAAGAAATAAACAAGATATATTGATCACAACTTGACTTCATAGTTATACATATATTGAAATGCCTGCAGTTGTTATTCTGTCAGCATTGTCCTACTGCAGTCACAGAACTATTCATCACATAAAATTCAACACAAGAAGTCGCTTTGAATCAACCAATCTCTCAGTCATTCCCAATCAAATGAAGAATGTTCATAACATCATTTCAAAAAAATCTTACTACCATTCCTGTCCTAGCAGAAATAATAATTTATCTTTCACCTCTGGGTGCAATGACAATTGTGAAGAAGAATTGTTTATGTGTTATCAAGGATGCTTGAAAGACTGATCTGGTTATAAGCCAGTATGACAGTGAAGGAGGCTGAGCTGTTGTCCTTGTACTATGTCTTAATATTTATGCAATATTAGTCAGTAGTATTCAAGGCAAGTAAAAATATCAATTTTAGTTTGGCTTGGGTAGGTGTATGTTGGTTTACTACCTTAGTTTCAGAGGTAGTTAATCAAGCACACCAGTTAAGCGTCATTTAAAGGACTATCTTAGTGGGTATCTTATATGCAAGAATAAGAATTAATAATTTTCAACACAATTTGAAAAATATGAACCAGAAGGATAAACACGTTGTTTTTTACAAGTTTCTGACCTTGTTTTCTTTCCTTTAAAGCAGTTGTTTGTCAACTTGATGTAATAAACTGCTTTTGAGTTTAACATGCCCTTCAGGTGAACATTGAAGATAAAAGAAATACCTCTTTCAGTTGAAAACTAGATGTAATAAATATGACACTTGCCTACATAGCTAGCTATTATATGATGTTTTAGTATTAGTGATGTTTGTATCTGTATAAATAGAAATAAAAGTAATAAGAACATATTATTAAATCAAATCCACCTTTAGCTTAGGTTATCATTAAGTGACTATTAATCATTATTAGAATTTGCCCTAATTGTGAGAAAAAATAATAAGCTGTATTAAAGCCAATAAACATATAATTTAAAAATTCTAAATTAAAAATCAGGCACATACTTAATGTTGTAGTGTTATAACCTTTATGATAATAATACAGTTTTACTATGTAGATTCTGCCCTATAAATTTCATTCCTAGCTCTTTAGTCCTTTATACCACCAATTTTTATATGGTCTCATGGAGAAATACTTAAAAGTGTGAAATCTGCTACAGAGGAATAAATATGGCTTTTTTTTTTTTTCCTTATATAAATGCTTATGTTCCTATATTCTTTATAGCACAGCTTGTTCAGGACATGTTTTAAAGGGGTGTTCATAGATATAATTATCAGGTCTTCCAAGGCAAAATGTTGATTTCTGTACTAGTTACTAGTACTTTCCTCTTTCAAGTACCCACAGACTTTCCTGAGAGACTTGCTGTCCCAGTATCCTCTTTAGCTATTTGGAAACTTTTATAAAGGTTTGACTAGCCAATGTGGAAAAAAATAGTCAGAACACAATACTGATCTTTCATGCAACTTAAGTAAACAGAACTTTGGCCACGTAGAAAAAGAGCATGGCCTAAAGTAGTCAAACCCGAATGTGGAAGTCTCAGAGCAGGTAGACAGAATTCACAAAGACCAGTATGCTGATACAAATTGCCTAACAAATAGGAAAAGCATGCACCTTTTCAAAAATTATTATTAATGTAAGACACTTTTCAAACAAAATCCCCACAATAATAGTAATAAAATTATTTTATTTGGCTGTAAACAACAGTTGCAGTGATTCATTTGTTACTTTCTCTTCCCTTTAAATACACTATCAAAGCAAATTTTTATAATTTGTTTTTTAATTTCTACCTTGAGACAGTCAATTTGTGTTTTATGTTTTTTTGTTGGTTTGTGGGGGTGTTTGGGGGATTTTTTTGATGCTGTGTCTTTAGTTCTGTGGAAGACGATATTTCAGAAGAACACTCTAACACTCTTTCCTCAATTCCATTAAATCAATGTAGTTGATTTGAACCCACCTTTATCTTAATTGGGTTATTCTACCTAAAAGAAGCATGAATGCCTTAAGCATGCTACATTTAATAGTTTTCTTATTTGTTCAGTTCAAGATGGTTTAGTTTATTCACTGCAAATGCATGAGTTAAAGCAACACGTTTAAGTTTATGCTTAACGATATTGTTTCTAACATTTGGGAGAGTGGATTCAGTTTCCTCTTCCTTTTGCATTCCAAAATGGCCTCAAAGTCCTCACAGTATTTTATTGTCTCACATACTTGTCTGCAGTTGCTGAGTTTCACTGCAGCAGGAGGGTAACCAACCATCTCTTTCCCTTTAGACTTTTGCTTTAGTAAAAAGGGTGGTGGAAAGTTAGCTCTCCTCCCCGATCTTCGAATTTTTCAGGAAACACTGAATTCCTGCCAATTATCCCCACTGAATTAACACTACACCATTTGTATTGCTCTCTAGAGATTTTAGAGGTTCTTGGAGTTTTTCTGAAGTCTTACTATTGAAACAGTTCCTCCTTCTTTAGGAGACCACTACCATGAATAAATACCTTGGCAAGAAGAAGTGGAGAGGGAGAGACACCACCTCAGCATACAATCTGAAGTGTCAACCTTCATATTTTGAAGTGAGAGCTTTGAGTTCCTTTTGTATCTCCTTCTGGCAGTCAAACATCTGAATGCTCAGTCACTTTTTCAATATAACAGCTAAAGCCAATGTCTAAGTTTAGAGAGCTTAGAAAAATTTATAGTTAAAACAGAGGGACAAATCTCCTTCAATTTCAAAACAAATTTTAATTAAGATATGATAAATGGAAGGATNTGAAATCCTCTGCTGGTGAGAGTGATGGTTGCAGTCTGGTGGCAGTCGCAGTCTGCTTGTGGCTCGGGTCCTCTTCTGGATCTGAAGAGAGTTCCCTAGGCCCAAAAATCCTCTGCTTATATTCACTTAGGCTCCGCCCAGTCCTTCCCCCAGGGCGGAGACTTAAACAATGGGTGATTTACTCTGTGAGATAAACAATGACCTATTTTTGATACCCCTGATGGGCCATTAGCAGACATGACCCCTCAGGTGGGTGTGGAGGCAGAAGAATTTCCTTATCTCACAGAAGTTCCAAAACACCCAGCCTGCAGCCTGAGGGGTGTGCTGTCCCTTAGACAATAGCTGCTAATGTGCCATTGTGAGCAGTTCATGGGAAAAAATGGCATAGAGGCTTTAGAATACACACCCACACAGTGACAAACTGACCCTGGATACTAAAAACCAAGACAGCCAAGATAATAATCCCAAATTCTATATGGTAATTAGGTGAAAATGCACATTTTTCACATGTTGAGTAGGAAATACAGGTGACAAATAACATTTGCCTATATTGTTACATTCTGATTTTCCAAAATATGATGACAGTGTACAGATTTTCTTTATTTATTATAGTTGAAATTTCTGGTTAACTGCAATTCACTTTCTATTTTGATTTTGGTCTGAAGAGCTCTATTTCAGTGATCTTGTCAGAAATTTAGTTTCAAAAAGGTTTTTATGTCAGAAAATGAATATTCCTCAAACATAAAACATGTTTTGCTGGAATGTTATGTTTTTCACAAGAAAAAAAAAAAGTTCAGAGGCAGAAATGCAGTTACTAACCAAGAAGGTAATGATGTCATGGTTGTGGAACACCTTCAGGTGTTAGATAAACAGATCCAAGTCTGGTTTATTCCAAACTATTAGGCTATTGAGTGTTTTGAGGTCAGAGTCACATATTTTCTTGTCTATTTTGTACTGTAGGAATATCTTGAAATCTAGGATTTTTGTCATTGTAGAAGAGGGAATATTTTGTGTAAGTTGTCTCAAAATATAGCACAGGCTAGGAAAGCCACTTTTTGTTTTATTCGTCGATGATTCAAACAGCAAATAGTTGGGATTCCCCCTGTCATGCAGAACACATAATGTATGAGTTTGGGTTCTAGGAAAAGTAACACTGGTATAAATCAAAAATATTTTGCTGACGAGTCTTTATTGAAATTCATTGGCTTTTAAAGAGGTATAACAGGGTTTGTGATGGCCCTTCTCTTCATGATTTGAATATGATGTCTCTGTTCATACACACAGAGGAGGCTGCAGATTTGTTGCTTAGCTTGGCTGTGTGGCATTGTGGCAAGAGATTTGGAGCAGACACTTTTCATAGAAAAATTAAAAAATCATTTATTTAATTCCTTTAGGAAGTCAATTCCTCATATTTGAGAAAAGGATGTTCTGATATAGAGGGCAGCACGAAAGGCAGCATTTTTGGTGGGTCACTTTTTGTTATATCAAATCCCATGAGGAGCTGTGAGCAGAAAATTTAGTTACACTAATAGATTCAGCTCTCGAAGGGGCCCTTCAACCTTCTGCCAGAAAGAGGAAATGAGTTGTTATTTACATGCCACTGTTTGGTAGAGGAACAAGCTTTGACCAACAGGCAGAACCTCTGAGGATCTGTGTTTGCAAGAGATTACTTAGGAACCACGCTAAATCAGTTCATTTTCCATATGCCATATACCCTTATGCTTTTGTAATTTTTTTTTCCTAACAACTGGCACTTTTCTCTTGTGGGGAATGTACTTTGGGCTCTGTATCTGAATTGAAAGAAAGGAGTAATGGAGTGGCACAGTACAGATGCTGGTCTCTGCCTTACATTTGCTGGCATAATAAAACTGAAGAGTGGGCTACAGTTGACCCAGCTCCACACCAGCCTGGCACTCTGCTCAGGGGTGAGAAGCATGAACCTTTTTAAGGAGCATAGTCAGAGATACTGCTTTGCTTTTCTGTTAAAGTCTGATGTGAATGCATGCCAAATATTGTCTTTCACATATTATTACTCTGAGGCTGAGTGCTACTGCTAACAATAAAATTTCACAGACTTACTTTAGCAGAATATTAATGAAAATTTTCTAAATCTTTGCACATACACATGCAAGGCAGCAGCTGCCTTTGGTACTCAGAGAGATTTCAAACATTTACTTACTGTTGAGCTTTATGCATAAATGTGCATGTGAAAGGTCAGGGATGGTCGTTCTATCATTTGGGATGAACGTAGCTGAATTGAAATGTCACAGCAGTCGTACCTAGCAATTTAAAAGCTTTGGAGTGTTGCAAGCCTGTGGATTCTCCTGCCAAGCAAATCAAAATCAACTCTCTGACTGTACAAATTTGCATGATTACAGACAATATATTTTACATCGTACTTGTGGAGTTTCTGAGCACTGATAGGCACAGGCAGCTTTTGGAGTTGATTGGAGTTGAGAAGCTTGCTGTGCAGCCCTGGAGCAGGGAAGCAGGCTGTTCATAGGAGACCATGGAAGGCATCAGTCAGCCTGATATGTGGCTGATAGATGTTAGCCTTTTTAGACCTCTCAGACATTACAAAAGAACTCTGCAGAAGTAGTCAAGGGATGTCATAGTGTAATAAAAGAGCATGAAGAAAATTAATTTTAAATAATTAATTGAAGAAAAGGCAGTATATCTCTAAGAAGGGCTGTATTAAAAAGAGATCATGTTCTCTTTGTCAAATGTTTATATCTGACTGTTTCAGGACTTTCCCTGTTAAGAATTAATGCTCTGCAGGAACTTGCTGACTCAGGGGATGGGGGCATTTATAGGTGCTCCTTTCCTCAGAAAGCACTTTGCTGAAAAATGGTTCAAATTGTTCAAGTGAAAATGGAAACCTTATCCATGGAAATAGAAAGTGTCTGTTAGAGTAAATCAGTCCAAATGTATGAATACTCCACAAGATATGCTGTGTGTTTTAATTCTGGGATCGTGTAAGGAAAATTAAATCAAAAGGGTAAGAATAAGCAACTTGGATTCCATCTTTTCATCTGAGATTCAGCTTGAGAAGAAAAGAAATTGAGATTCATTTATTTAGCATATGGTGTGAGTACAAACCATAATGAAACTCATCTCCATGTGGAATTGCAAACTGTACTCCTGACTGCTTCTATAGTCACTAGGCATTTTTCTCAAACGATCTTACAGAAGAGATTATAGCAATAAGGGTTTGTGTAAGTTCTGTTGAAACTTTTTTAAACCTACAGAATTTAATATTCAGTCAGATAATGCCTATAAGATTTTGAATGAAGTTAGGTTATTTAATATATTTTAAATAAGATAGTTTATGACTGTCTAATTAAATTCTATAAATAATTTTTAAAAGTTTGTATATTTTACTTCTCTAGTGAAGATAGATATTATTTGTGCAGGGAAAAGCAATTATTCAAAAATATGCTGTTTGCAACCTGCCCACTCTTAGCATACATTCTGCTTAGCAAATATAAAATTAGTTTGTATCTTGTGCATCATCCACTAAGTGGGTGCTTCATGGCATCAGTGAATCTCAACATATGTTGTTTAATGACCTGTAGCTGTCCTGATTTCCAGCATAGCCGTCTTTTATATTTATATTTGAAAACAGTATCTGGTTGACAACAGGCACAAAATACCCATAAAGACTCAAAAGAAGGGATGGTCAGACTCTTAGGGATCTAACGAGTCTTTTTTCAACCATTCCTCTGTCTTATTTGTTTGTGTAACTGTTTAGGACTAGAGTTAGTTCTTCCTTTTGCCTTGCACAAAGAAGCTCTGAACTTTAGCTGATAATACTGTAGTGATAATTTTTTTTTTCCTAGTAAGAAGATAAGTCTTTTGGAAGACAGTTTTATTCCCTGTGATTGCTTTCAGAGGCAGAAGACATAACCTTTCCACCACCTAGATTAAAGGTCCTGCAAGGAAAAAGATATCAAGCAATTTACCCACTCTAAGCAACTCCCTCAGGCAAAGAAAGGCCATTTAAGTGCCCTCAGCTGTTACCAAAATCCCAGCAACCTGGATGCTGCTTTTATTGTTAACGGTCATCAGAGCTTCAGAGGTGGATAGGATTTTGAAGTTGCTAATTTCATGAGGGAATGAAGGAAACAAAGTCATATATCATTTGAAAGACAGAATAAAGACAGCTGGCAGAGGAAAGCTGGGGATAAGAACGTAAACAGTTTCATATACTGCTTGTCCTTTACTAAAAGTTGCTAACTAACAGAAAAAAGCCATGGTGGTAAGGTCCACTTAGAGACCTGAGACATCCTGGGGGAAAAATTTGGAAAATCTAAGAAAAGCTCCTCTTGCTGAAGAACCGGCAGTAGTGTTTGCATTACTGTGGCTGCAGACAACAGCAGATGGGGAAAAGAACAGAAGAAAAATTTCTTTGAGGTAGCCCATTAAATGCAGCATGATTTACAGACAGAGAGGGATGGTGTGAGACATGGTCCATCTCAGCCAACCAGTCTGTCCTTGGTGTGTTTGGTATTGGTGATGGCAGAAGTGTCCAGGTTACAGTAAATGCCTATACAGATGAGGGAATGGAGGCAAAGCAAAGCATGTCAGTCTTTAACCCATTATTGTTACAAATGTGCACTGCTCTTGCTTATTAAAAAACAAAACAAAACAAATCACTCTTCTTACTTGTCCCAGAACACCTAAAATAAACAAGTAGAGAGAAAACCACAAACCAGTTTTGGTTGTTTTTTTTTTTTTTTTTTAACATTTGTGAGGTGAAAACATAGAAGGAAAAAGGTAAATGATGTTCTGGGGCAGACCTCACTCTTACAGGGAATTGAGGAGTTTAGATGCTTTTGGGTTGAAAGGAGCTGTGTACATGCAAACTGGAAGACATATATATTTCTGTGTTCAATTGTGAAGAAAAGTATAAGAAGAGAATTACCCTCTAAATTTTGTAAGGAAAACTAAGAGACTTTTACTGCTCTGACTCCTCCTTTGAGAAAAGAAAATGTAGCCTCAGCTTTGGATGTAATTTTTTAAAAGTCTGCAGTATCTTTTTTCCAGGAGCAATCAGGACAAGTGATTGTCCTATTAAGCTTCAGAAAGCAGGAAGAGTTGCTGACTGGCAGTCAGGCACCTGCCAGGTAGTGTGGGGGAACTGAACCAGTGGGTGCTTTCTTCTCTTCTCCACTTTGAGTGTACTGTGACAGATGGCATTTAGATGACAGACTGACATATCATAGAGTGTTTGTGCCAATTTAAATTATCTTTCAGATTTATCATATAAAACACTGAAGTGATCTGTGTGACTTGGTGAATCAACTCACTGAGAAAGAAGGAAGAAAACCCACTTTGAATAATTCCCCAAATCTACCTCTTCTGAAGGAGGGAAAAAGAGAGTCATCTGAAGATACTTGCACTATAGCTTGGGATGAGTTGTGTAGCATTGTCAGTTTGCAGCCTTACAAGGTGACTGCATCAGAAGTCCTTCAGATGGCTATCAAAGACAAATGGTCTGTCTAAGCAGAACTGTTCTTATTTAGAAAGAAGAGGGTAGCATAGAGTATACAAAGCTGTTTCCTTGTGCTCAAAATTTGTCATATGCTTTAAATTATTGAGTTAAGTAAACCTCATATGGGGGAGAGGATTGGGTAACATTCCCATCATCTCTTTGTATTAAGTCTTATTTTTTCTGGGATGAATATTTTGCATAACATTCTGCACTTACATTTTACTAAAGTCAGTTTTGTTCATGTTCAAACAGGTGCTGTAGATTTGATCTTTCTGCTGGTTTAGCAGAAAGTGCATTTATTCAGGAGGTCACAACATCATTTTAAAAGTCAGGAAGAAGGAATCAGGCCTTATTAGAGCCGGTAATTAGAAGCAGTGACAGTAGCAAAAAGCTGCTTCGTTGGTTCCTAAACTCTGGCAAGGACTACACTTGAGAGAATAAAATCTAAGTGCTTGTCAGGGCTATCATTGAAGTTGCCCTATTCCTGCAGAGGTCTCACAACTCTGAGCCAGCACTGTCCCAGCAAGGCTCCTGGCACCATCCCAGCCCTGCCACTGGCATCCCTCCCCTGCTGTCAGCACTGCAAGGCAGGTCACTGCCTCCTCTCCTCCTGCTCTCGGCTGCCAGCAGCAAAGAGACAATATTGCTCGGCCCGCCGCCAGTTGCCTGGTGTGACGGTGTTGGATCAGCTCCTCACCTGACATAAGCCAGGCAGAAGGAAAGTAGACAATGTTCTGAAAGGTGAGAAGAAGCAAGAAGGTGACAGCAGCCTGGAGAACTGTCCAAAATGGGAGGGGGGAGAGAGAGGTAAATCTAGGAGGGCACCTTGAAGCAAAGGACCCACTTCTCACAGCACAGTGAGAGGTAGTTATTTGTCTGTTGTGAGGACTGCTTTGGCCCAGAGAAAGGAAGGGAGAGGTTGGTTTCTAAAGCTTGTCACTCTCTGGTGATTAAACATTGCATAAAGTGTTTTTTTTACCACTTTAAGATAAATTTCATATTCACAGGAAAGCAAGGTATATGATTTTATCAGCATTCTGCTACAATATCCATGTTGTAAACATACTCCTAAAGCTGTGGAGATGATCCTGAACTGAACTTTCTACTCAACACTTTCATCTTTTAGGATCTTCTTGACAGACAGACTGCCAGTTGTCGGAGTGTCTGTCAACTGTGAAAGCTAGCAGCATATGCTGAGACAAGCTGGTAAGGGCAGGGTAAGAGAGATGACTTCTCTGTTTATAAAACAGGAGCTCAGTAAAGTGACTACAGCAACTCTTGGGATGAGCAGATGCAGCTGAAGGTATGAAAACCAGACAGTCTGAAGTACTGCAGGGAAATTCATTTAATGCACAAAGCAAATTGTGCTAATTCATCTTTAGAATTAAATAGTGCTCTATTTTCTTTCTGATGATTCACTGTTATGATGCACATTATTGTTTACTGCTAATGATTACTTAGCATATCACTCTGTCAAGTCCCTAAGGTGCAGATCATATTATCAACACTTAATGGGTGTTAGTGCTCAGAAGAGGGATTTACCCTTTCAGTGTTTGCAGCCTGCTATGTAGAAAACAAAGCAAAACTGCCTCAATGTTACTGAAGAGACTCCTACATCTAATGAGCCACTTAATGCTCTTTGGAACAGGAAATTTCAAGATTTGAAAAGCTCTGTTGGAACCCTTCAAGTCTTTCTCTATCATCATTCCTGTGCACCCTTTTTCTGCCCATGGAGTTCTTCAACAGATGGTTTTACCTAAGTTGTCTTCTTAAAATTGGACAAGACCAAAAGAATTAAGACCCATGGGCTGTTTTTATCACTGACCACCTTTGGCAAACAGGTTATTATTTTGGGGTTTTTTTGCAGTATTTGGAAGCTATCTTGTGTTCCAAGATTAATTTCGGCCACATCATAGAGAATGGCCTTGTGCCATTCAAGACACAGAGTCTTAATATCCCCTCCTTGAGATCACTCACCATTTTTTTTTGCCCTTGGACCAACACTTTCAGGTCTACCTTTGATAAGCAGAAAAATTTAGAAACATAGGAGTGACCACTGCAGTGACATAAAATTACAGAACAGTTTGGGTTGGAAAGGACCTTAAAGGCCACTGAGTTCCAATCTCCCTGCTGTGGACAGGAACCCCTTCCACTAGATCATACATGCTAAGAGCCTCATCCAACCTGGCCTTGAACACTTGCAGCGATGGGGCATCCACAGCTTCCCTGGGAAACATGTTCCAGTGCCTCACCACTCTTATATCAAAGAATTTCTTCCTTATATCTAATCTAAATCTACCTTCTTTCAGTTTAAAGCCATTGCCCCTTGTTCTATCTCTACACGTTCTTTGATAAAATCCCTCCTCAGCTCTCTTGTAGTCCCTTTAGGTATTGGAAGACTGCTATAAGGTCTCCCTGGACCCTTATGTTCTCCAGGCTGAGCAAACCCAACTCTTTTAGCTTATCTTCAGAGGAGCAGTGCCCTCTGGAGCACCTCTCATATAAATGCAAAGGTTATCTGGAGTCAGGCTGAGCTAAGATCTGTACTCCATGTAGAGCACTGCTAGTTGCTGCTGCTAAGGACATTTATATCTTGACCTAATGAGTAAATGTTTTTCCATGTGTCTCCATTTGTGCATTCATGTTAGATCGATAAGTTTATCATGTAGCACTAGAAATACAGTATCAAACTGTATATGAGGCAGAGTGTGACCAAGTTATGAAGGAGACTTTGTGGCATTGACATGAAACAGTGCCTTCTTGTACTATGAAAGCTCCCCCAGGAAAAAGAATATCCTGCCTTCTTTCCTGGACTAGAAATTCAGCAATCATTTTAACTCCTTATTAGCTGGAAGCATGTAGCCAGGGAAGGGTTACAAATCTAACCACATCAAAAGACAGTTCACAACTATATACTTGAGAAGGATTATCAAAGACATACTTAACAGAAAGTTTTCAAATCCACTGCATTTGGGAATTTATCATTAGACAGCAGTGTCATATTTTAATAAGTGAAATTAGTTAATGCACGTACAGTGCTTTGAAGATATGAAATGCTATTTAAATTATGGGAAGTCAAATCAAGATAAGGAATACAGGCTGAGAAATGGAGAAAAAATATTTTTATATAATGATATATTGGCTGCAAGTCCAATGAAAATCTATGTACTCCTTGGACAGTGGAGAGTCCTCTCTCACCTTTTGGGTGGGCATATTCTCATATTGCTGTTGTTACCTTGGACTGAAAACCAAAAGATCAGCATTTCTTTTGTAGATTGCATAATTTCTGGTCCATTTTATTAAGAGAAAAATGTCTTATTTTGCTTTTTCTTTTGTAATGCATATTTCACTAAGGGAACTTTGTCACAATGATATGACATTATGAAAAAGTCAGCTAGGATTTGAGGTGATTATTATCTCAGTTATAACACTGATTTCTGCAGCTTTTTCCTTAAATTAGTCTGTTTAGGGACACATGTATTTGGGGATAGAATGATGCTTGAAATACAGCACTGAATGTGCTGATCAATCTTAACAACAAAGAGGATAAAAATATGAGGTTTTGTTTTTAGGTTTTTTTTTTTAAATGTGACAAATCCTTGCATTTTTGGTTGAACTTTCATTTTTAAGAAGTCTGATAACACAAGCTGGTTAAAACTCTGAAAAGTATCTTATAATTTTATGCAATAAATTTCCCTTTTATAAAAACAAATGTATTTTACTTGAATAAAACAGATTGATTCATAAATATTCTTTTTCAGTATTTATAATAGAAATTCTTAGTAATTACAGCTGACCTGGTGTAGTGCTCATGATTGAATCACAGAACTTCCAGAGCTCACTTGCAATCAACATTTCTGATTTTAAGATACTCACTCTTTGACATAAAACCACAAATAAATATATGTCAGTGTAGTAGGTTGACACTGGCAGGATGCCAGGTACCCATCAAAGCTGCTCCCTCACTCCTCTCTGCAACTGGACAGAGGAGAGAAAATATAATGAAGGGTTCATGAGTTAAGGACCAAGAGAGATCAGTCCCCAATGACCATCACAGGCAAAACAGACTCAGAGCAGGGATATTAGTTAGATTTATTGCTAAAAGAATCAGAGCAGGAGAAGGAGAAGTAAAATAAATCTTAAAAATACCTTCCCCCCATCCCTCCTTTCTTTCCAACTTTACCTCCTCCCCTCCAGTGGTGCAGGAAAATGGGAGTTATGGTCAGTTTATCACAGGTAGTCTCTGCTGCTGCTCAGAGAGAGAAGTCCTTCTCCTGCTCCCCATGGGGTCCCTCCCACAGAAGACATCCTATATGAACTTCTCCAGCATGAGTCCATCCCATGGACAACAGTTCTTCAGCAACTGCTGCCATATGGGGCATTTTTCCACAGGATGCAGTCCCTCAGGCACAGACTGCTCCAGCATGGGCTCCCCACAGGGCCACAAGTTCTTCCAGGAAAACCTGTCCAGTGTGGGCTCCTCTTCCCGTGGGTCAGCAGGTCCCTGCCAAGACTCTGCTCCATCATGGGCCTCCTACTGTGTCACAGCCTCTTTTGGGCATCCACCTGCTCCAGTGTGGGTCTCCTCCATGGGCTGCAGGTGGATCTCTGCACACCAATGGTCCAACATGGGCTGCAGGGGCACAGCTGCTCCACCATGGGCTGCATCACAGGCTGCAGGGGAACCTTGGAGCACCTCTTTCCCTTCCTCACTGACCTGGGTGTCTGTAGAGCTGTTCCCATGTTCTCACTCTGCTCTTCTCTGGCTGCAATTTTCATCTGCACAATAACTTTTTTTCCCTTCTTAAATATATGTTATTTCAGAGGTGTTGCCAGTGTTCCTGATTGGCTCAGCTTTGGTCAGAGGTCGTCTGTCCTGGAGTTGGCTGGCATTGGCTCTGCTGCACATGAGGGAAGGTTGTGGCAGCTTTTCAGAGAAACAGTGTTCCTGATTGGCTCAGCTTTGGTCAGAGGTCGTCTGTCCTGGAGTTGGCTGGCATTGGCTCTGCTGCACATGAGGGAAGGTTGTGGCAGCTTTTCAGAGAAATCACCCCTGCTACCAAAACCTGGTCACAGGAACCCAATACGGCCAGATATCATATAAGGCATTTGCAGGGATGGAGTCTAAGAATATTCCTTAGTGCTACAGATAAGCTACTGGTTTTGTTAAAAGCAGCAATGCATTAATATTGCCGCCAAAGAAAGAGTTATGTTCTGTCTCACAGAAGAAACACATTATGTATATTTTGGTGGGTATCTTGGCCTTCTTTTGAATATACTTTTGAGCTCTCAAACACTTCCCTATAGAGACAAAGATGAGCTTCACTAAAGAAAACAAAGGCTTTCCAGAAATCAGTTGTTTATTCTGCTTATTATTTGACCCTTTAGTGTTTCTTGATTTTGAAGCTAAAAGAAATTATAGGTACTTTGTGCTGTTATTATTACCTAAGACAAAGAGAATGCATTGTGCACAAGCCATAATTCAGTAAATCTTTCAGCAGCATGCTCCTATTGCACTAGTGGAAGTTTCTATGTCTAAATTAAAGGTGAAAACATCCTCTTTATATTTGTTTAGATAAGACTAGAACTAGAAGCAATTGTTATTTTCATCAATCCCAGCAACTGCTTATGATGGGATGACACTGGCTGGAAACTAAGTACCCACTGAAACCACTATCACTCACCTCCCTAGCTGGACAATGGAAAGAAAATATAACAAAAAGCTTGTCTGTTGAGATAAGGACATGGAGAGATCACTCACTGGTTGCTGTCTTGGGCAAAACGGACTCAACTTGGAGAAATGAACTGAATTTAGTAGCAATCTAATCAGAGTAGAACAATGAGAAATAAAACCAAATCTTAAAAACACCTTCACTCCACACCTCCCTTATTTGAGGGCTCCCAATTTTCTCTACCTCCTACCCTCCAGCAGTGCTGGAGGATGGGGAATTGGTGCTGTTGTCAATTCATCTCACGTTGTCTCTGCTGCTCCTTGCTTCTCAGGAGAAGGGCTTCTCACACTCTTCTCCTACTCCAGCATGGGATCCTTCCCATGGAAGACAGTCCTTCCAAATTTTAGGACATTAGTCCTTCCCATGGGCTGCAGTTGTTCACGATCTTCTCCAACATGGGTCCTTGCCATGGGGTGCAATCCTTCAGGACTACACTGCTTCAGCACGGGTCTCCCTCTGGGTCACAAGCCCTCTCAGTACTCCGGATCCAGTGTGGGCCCCTCTCTCTGTGGGTCAACAGGTCCTTCAAGGAACCTGCTCCAATATGGACTTCTCATGGCATCACTGCCTCCTTTGGGCTTCTACCTGCTCCAGTGTAGGGCCCACCATGGGCTACAGATGGATCCCTGCTCCACCATAGACACCCATAGGCTGCAGGGAGACAGCCTGCCTCACCATGGTCTTCACTACAGGTGACAGGAGAATCTCTGCTCTGGCATTTGGAGCACCTCCTCTTCCTTCACTGACCCTGGTGTCTGCAGAATTTTTTTTCTCAGGTATTCTCACTCCTTTCTCTGGCTGCAGTTACTGCTGGTTTTCGCCCCTTCTCAAATACATTATCCCAGAGGTTCTACCACTGTCACTGTTGTGCTCAGCTTTAGCCAACAGCAGATAAGTCTTAAAGCCAGCTGGCATTGGCTCCATTGTGCATGGGAGAAGCTTCTAGCAGCTTCTCACAGAATCCACCACTGTAACACCTGGATACCTAAACCTTGTCAGGCAGATTCAATATACTGCTCTCTAATAGCAGAAAAAATACAAACACAAGCAAATTATGCTGTGGCTACATGGGCCATAACTGTTCTGGAGAATGTATTGAGACAGTTGGGAATTCAGCACAAAAAAGCTATGCCCAAAGAGACTAGTAGGTGCTCACTTCTTGATGCCATACGGAGCTTTAATGGCTTATTCAAGGTTGCAGGACTCTGACTCTTTGGCTTCACCCCTTAGATCATACACTGATAACAGAGTAGAAACCAGTTCTTTCATTTTAAGGCATTAGTGCCAGAAAACCTATGGTTGTAACTTCTTTAATTGTAGCCTAACAGGTAAATCACTGATCCAGCAGCCTGCCCATTTATTGCCTTTGAAATCCTCTATTCCTATAGCTTTACACACTGCTAGGCTAGAAGGGAAGACATGGAGGATACTTTCTATATGTTTAGTTGAAGCTAGTCACCTCAGCAGTAACACTGGACCACAGGAAAAAAGTCACTGGACTTAAGTCAGCACAGCCACCTTCCACTTGAAGGGAGAGGAGAGATGTCTCGGAAGCTCTTGTCATCAAGATACAAAATGTACTTTACATTGAAACACATATTAAATACAATATACAAGTAGTCCTTCAGTCATACTGAAGATTCTGGAATGAGAATAGGGCTTGTTACATGATTTGAAAGATATTGGCAAAGTTGCCAAGGGAAGCCAGTGTAATGTCCCTCTGTGGTACATCTGCTTCCACTGTGGCCAAAAGCCACAGACATTAGATTTTTCTTATGTGAGCACCAAACCCATTCTTTTCAATATAACAATATTGATTCTACCTCTGGGAGTGGCTGGGCAAGCTGCATTAAGGGAGCTGTACTGCTTGGAACAACTCATAACTTGTCTCTTAGGCTCATGCTGTTAAATGAGGTGAAGTAAAGCCACTGTAGGATAATAAAGAGGAGCTTACCAGCAAAAAGTTGACAGAGGCAACACTGTTTTCTTTCTGATTTTCATGTTAAAAGGCAGAAAATATGAAATCTAACAGAATGAGACAGGTGTGAGTGGTGTGCACTGCAACATTTGAACTGCACTAAAGCCCATTAAATACTAAAAAATATCAAGCTGAACTTTCAGCAAGTGACAGTGGCTGATCCTTTCTAAATTGCTTCAGTTAATGTGCATGTTGTCACCCACTGTATTTTAGTTTGGTGGAGAAGAAAACTAGTGTGTCGCTAAATCCTCTGTCCAGCTCCTTTCTGTTGTAGGTGATGGGTTTGGTTATTGAATCAATAGCATCTTCTGGATGAAAAAAACCCCCCACAAATAAAACCAGTAACAAGACACTCAGTTGGCAGATGCAAGTGAAATCCATTGTGGCATGCTTCATACAGGTTAGAAACATGTGGAGCAGAGCACCAGAGCTAGAGTTCAGATAAGAATCCTCTTCTAGTATGAATATGGCTTTAGTATTGTGTGGTAGCAGCTCCACCACTGAAATGCAGAAGACCAAAATCCTCATGTGTGCTGACTTTAAAGAGCCCTTTTGGAAAAATAACGAGCAGGAAAGCTCTGAGCGAGATGGCAAGAAAGACAGTTTGTTATGACCCAGCACTACAAATAACTTGGCCCTCATGAGGCAAACCTGTTTAACTAAGAACAAAAGTAGATGAGTAGGACCTAAGCAGAAAGGCTCAAATTAACCAAATTTGACTCTTAGTGAAATTGCTTCTTATGATTCTCTTTACAACTGGCTGTTCACACAGCCCCTTCCCAACTGGAACATTAAATATTGTACTGTAAGTGCAATAGAGAAGAAAAAAAATGGATGGATGTAATATGCCAGAGCCTATGAAATCCCACAAAACTGAGTGAGATAAAGATCTACACACTGCTTTTGTAAGAAAGCACCCAAACTAGTTGCAAACCCTCCAGGAAAAAAACAAACTCAATCCATTACACCCTCAGACATTGATCCATAATACAGGCATAGAAAGCTCCTCTCTGTTACACCTGGGAAACCAGCTTGAAATGTGTTCAATCCAGAGTGGGTAGCTTTAATTCTGCATTTTATTAGCAGTGGTGAAAACAACTCTGCTCACCCTCAAGGGCAGTTGACATGGGGAGCTACTATCAATAACTACTGCATCGTGGTAGGTGGTATTCTGCAAATTTAATTTGGACCCCTAGTTTATGACAAAGATCTGGTTCAAATGCATTTTGACCCTTCAACCCTTCCCTGAATTAATCCATTAAAAAAATATACAAAATGAAATCACTCTAGTTCTAAATTTCAGAGGTCTTCTTTTTAAAAACTGGTTTTATGTTAGCTAGTAATGCTGGTAAGTTAAGCATCCTCATTAAAGACATGATAAAATGGTTCATGTAGCTAACAGCATATTGAATTGTACATACTAGCCCCTACAGAATGAAAGAAGAGAGGGAAAATGGGTCTATACCAATATTAATTAATTAACTAAGCAATGTTAATTAGGGAACTACATAATTAGGTTTGGGACAATGAGGTTTCATTTGCTCTATTTGTTAATATTTTCTTCCTTCAGACCCAAGTCTGTGTTAAGTAGATGATCTCAACTCACTTGCTGTGTTTTTCAGATAAGAAGGTGTCACAATTTCCCATGTCACAGAAAAGTATATTCTCTCAGATATTTATGTAAATATAATATTAAAGTTTTTTTAACCTATTGACTTTTTCTAGGAAAACATTTTTTCTAGGGAAAAAAACGTTCCCTGGAGAACTGCAGGGTATCTGAAAGAATATGAGTGCCTGAATAATGTGTTTGATATTAAAGCATGAGGATGACTACTTTCAGTTTTGAATACAGCATAACATGCTGTAAGGCTTTATCAATTATATTCTGAAGCTACAAAGACTTTCCAAAACATGAACAATAATCATCAAATAAAGATGTGAAGACTCCTTAACTGTCATACTATGCGCCCATTCACATGAAATTAATTTTATTAGAGAACTGCTTAAAGATGTTTAGAAATGTCAACAAGCTAGCAATTCTTATTGTTGAAATTAGTTTTTATTAAGTCGATAACCTTTGTCTGTCTTGTTGTCATTTGGTTTTTATCTTCGTACTTCATCACTTCTTTTCATCTTTTCTCAGCATTTCTCTTTAGTGCTTAAATCTAACTGGACAGAGTAATAGATGGTTACATCCAAAGCTGATAGTAGTATTGTTGTAAGTAAGGAATATAACATTTAGTTCACTTAGCTCCTCATAAGAATAGCATGTCTCTCCTGTTTTCACTTTGCTACCTATTTATCTCTACCTATAACAAGCTTTTACTCGCTGTTATCATTTCCTGGACAGCTGGCAGCAACTACTTTCCTGGCATGCTTATTTTCTCAGTTGGGTTTTACTCCAAAATCAATGCATTTCTACTCTCTGCAGAGCTTTACTTCCTCTGAATCTTGCTCTTGTCTAGGAGCCAGGAAACCTATTACTATTTCATGACTCAGGGAACAAATGGCTCTATTTCAGCACTCTTCCTCAAAAGTAATTTTACTTTTCAAACTATGCCTTCGTTCTGGTACCTGGAAAAGTAAAAACTTCTCATCATGTTTGATGAGCATTTAAATGAAGTCCTCTGAACCAGCCCAGAGTGCATGTTGATATAACCAGGAGCATGGAGGAACGAGAGAAGCAAGGAGTCACTTGCAATTGGAATCATAGGTTCGTAGAATCATAGAATATCCTGAGCTGGAAGATACCCAATAAAAGATAATCAAAATCCAACTCCTGACTCTGCACAGAACAGCCCCAAGAGTCATATCATGTACCTGAGAATGTCCAAACGCTTCATGAACTCTGGCAGACTTGGTTCTGCAACCACCTCCTTGGGGAGCCTATTCCAGTGCCCAACCACTCTGTGGTGAAAAATTTTTACTTAATACATAACCTAAATCCTCCCTGATACACCTTCATGACATTCCCTTTAGATCTGTCACTGGTCACCAGAGGGAAGAGATCAGTACTTGTCCTTCCTCCTCCCCTCCCAAGGAAATTGTAAACTGCAATGAGATCTCCTCTCAATTTTCTCTTCTCCAGGCTGAACAAGCCTAGTGACCTCAGCTGCTCCTCATACAGCTTCCCCTCTAGACCTTTCATCATCTTCATAGCCCTCCTTTGGACACTCTCCAATAGCTTTGTATCTTATACTGTGGTGCCCAAAACCGCACACAGTACTTGAGGTGAGACCGCAACAGTGCAGAGATCAGGACAGTTACCTCCCCTGGTTGACTGGCAGTGCTGTGCCAGATGCCCCTCAGAACATGGTTGGCCCTCCTGGCTGTCAGGACATGCTGCTGATTCATATTCATCTTGCCATTGACCCAGACCCCCAGATCCCTTTCTATGGTGTCTCGTTCCCAAGTCTGTATGTACATTCAGGGTGGCCCTGTCCCAAGAGCAGAATCTGGCACTTGTCTTTGTTAAGCTTCACACAGACAGTGATTGCCCAGTCGTCTATTTTGTCAATGTCTCTCTGCCAGCCCTCTCTGCCTTTGAGGGAGGCAACAGCTTCTCCCAGTCTAGTGTCATTGGCAAACTTACTTATTATCACTTTGAGTCCTGCATCCAAGTAATTTATGAAGATGTTGAAGAGAACTAGGCATAAGATGGAGACCTGAAAAACTCCACAAATATCTATCCACCAGCCTGATGTAACCTCATTTAATAAACCTCATTTAATAAACCTTTGCACCTGACCCATAGTCCAATTGCTCACCCATTGCATGATGTGTTTGTCCATCTGTATGATGGATATTTTGCCCAGAAGGATACTGTGAGAGATAATATCAGAGACTTTACTGAAAGCCAAAACGATTACATCAGTTGGCTTCTTTTGTATATGGTTGCTTCTTTTATAGGTGCTTCCTCCAAAGTATGGCTGACAGAAAGAGAAAAGCCGAATGTGTTGCCAGTATTTTGAGTGCATGCCCTGGAGGTTTGATGACCTGGTAAGAAAGGTCAAGAATTCTGGTCATCTACAATTCAATGAAGTGTTTTAGTTAACTATACATGTTGTTCTTAATCCATTTAGTATATGGAAACCAATGGAGGCTGTTTCTTGTGTGTGTTGTTTTTTGGTTGTGTGTTTTGTTGTGTTTTGTTTTGTTTTGTTTTGTTTTGTTTTGTTTTTTTGTAGTTGGTTTGGTTTTTTTGTTTGGTTTTTTTTGGGAGTTTTTGTTTGGTTATTTATTTATTTATTTATTTATTTATTTATTTTTAACAGCACAACATTTTTAAAAAGTTAAAAAAAAAGGGAATTAATGATCCATAATAAAAGAAGATCACCAATTTTGAAAGTAAGTGGTTTATCAGTTTGTAATTCGGCTGATGACAAGGAACTGATGAGAAACAGGAGAGGCTGAAGCAGTATAACTTGGAAGAGTTGCACTGGTTAGCATTTGCTATCAATGGGTTCCCCCTTCTGTCTCACTAGGACACCCTGATTTTGACCTTGTCTTCTGTCCACATACATATATATACTAATTCCCACTTTAGATCTATTACAAGGAAGGACAACTTTAAGAACAGATATGAGACGGGACAGTCTGGCTCCTAGATGTAGTACCTCCCAATCATATCTACGGAATAGCCACAAACCACCTAGATTTCTGGCTCTTGTCTTCCAGGGATATCCAGAATATCCTCTTGCCTTACAGATGATCACTACAAAAAAACCCCCCTCCTCTTCAGAGCTCCAAAGCAGCTGTCTCATTTTTGTGCATAACTGTACAAAATTGTACACTTGCAGAGGGAAATGACTTATTTGTCCAGAAAAGAATGGGTCCCTTGTCAATACATGCTGGGACTATTCTTTCAGAAACAGCTTTGCAGCTGGAGAGTTGGCTGGCAGCAGTACGATGAAAAACATTGATGCTGGCTCAGTCAATTAAACCAGCAAACAGCACTTAATCTTAAACTAGCATGCATTCAAATAAGCTGAGCTTCTGCATGCAGCTCAGCATAGTTAGCTTTTCTTTTTCTGGACCACACAAGAGGCTCATGTAAGAGACTGTCAGGGTCCTGAGAACGCCAAAGGGCGTTTCAGTTTTGCTCAGTTTTGCCTAGGGCCACCCCTCTCCTCCTCACCATGGGTCCAGGAGCCACCCTGCAGCTCACCCTTAATTCCATCCCTGAGCTGTGCTGTAGGTGTTCCCATCTCTGGCCCTAAAGTAAAATAAAAAGAAAAAAAAAAAATATAAATATAAAAGCTCACATGAGAGCTCATCCCAGAGCCACTTCAGGGCAGCACAGGCCCCTTAAGGCTCACAAACTCACACACCCACTTCATGCAATGAGTCCATGGCCAAAAAGAATCTCTGCCACAAAAGGATCTTTTATAACATATCACACCTTGTATTTATAATCTGTGCTTTTCAGTTACATCATTATATCAAATGATTAGACAGCTTAGAACTGTCTATTCTTAGGCCACCTAGATTTCGTTGACCATTGGTCTTAATGTTAATTAGTCCCCCTGAGGTCCACCTCCTTGATCTCCTCCAGAGGAATTCAGGGAGTATCAACAGATGTTCTTCTTATAGATAAGTTCTTACTTCGAGGCTGCGAACTGCTCTCTTGAAATCTGTAAATGCAGGCCTATTTTTCCTGGGAACTGCACAATGAATTGTTCACAGAATATTCACAGAATATCCAATTTTCTGCATTCTGCAACATGGCCCTACCTCCCAGATGGATTTCAGACCTATCCTATAGATATTTTGCCTTTTGGATGGGGTGGCCTTTTTGGTTCATACAGCTCTGTCTGCCTGACAGATTTTGGACTTACACTGCTGTCTTCTCTTAAGTTCTGCTTCTTATCTGGTTTCCTTTAGCTCCTGACAGGTCCCTGGATCTAGGTCATAGCTTGACATGTCAGGGGCTACCAAAGCACCCTGTGACCAGCAGCTGGTCCCACCTTCAGAGAAAAAACATGCTTAGTTTTTGCATAGGAAAGGTTCTGTTCCTTTGATCTAGGGTCTGAAGGAAAAGGAAACTCTTTCATCAACCTCTTTAAAGGGTGACCGAGTGGTTTGTTCAGCAGCTATGGATCCTCTGTGAGTATGTGATGTGAGAAAACTCACAGAGCAGTGTTGAACTTGCTACCAACTGTCCAAGGCGGAGTTGATGATGTAACTCTACATTCTGTGCTGGTGACCTATTCCTTTGTTGTCGGGGTCCGAAAGGGAAAGAAGGCATGGTCCACACAGGGGAAGGGTGTGAACAGGCATGAACACTTTATTAAGGAGAGCATGGGATACTTATAGGGTTTGGTCAGAGGGTTCTAGAACTTGGGTGGAGTTAGGGGTGGATCGTGACACAAAAGGAAAAGGGAAGGAGGGTTTGTAACTTATAAGGAAGAACTGGGGGTGGCTTAGCCTTATAGGGTGGATCTGTATTGCTCCACCGGCTAGCCAATGAGGTTTTGGGGTACATGAACCAACCAGGGGGCTGTAACTGGGGTTCCCAGAACCAAGCAGAACAGTTGGACATACAGAAGTACTAGAATGGTAATAATTACCTATCTAATACATCTTTTATCCTAACTATAACATTTAAACAGTATAAAAACTTGCAAGAACAGCAGCTCTATGGCAAAGGGTATACAACAGGTGTTTGTGGCAGCAGCAGACAGTTTAAAAATCATTCTCTCAGTAGCCTCTGACACCTGCCTCTCCCGACACTTTGTCAGTGGGTTGGCCATACTAGATTGTTACCTGTGTGAAGGTTAAAGGACACAAAAGAACAACCTCTCCCTGACTTCAAGATCTAGACAGCTAAAATCCCAAGCTCAGCCCTTCTGAGTTTGGATCGTCATTCAGGTTTGTGAGCACAAGGAGTCAAAGGATAGTCTGCTCTCTGTGGTTCAAATGTCAGTCTCCCTGTCAAAAGTATGTGAAGTCATTTGATGGAAAAAGGTTATATCTGGAGAAAAGTATTTAATTAAATTCTTGATTTTATGTAGCTACAAAAAATATGAAAATTTTAAGTTACAGGTAGCTTATTGTTTGCAGATATAGTAGTTAATTATCAAGTTACTGAACTTGTACATGTAATCTGAAAGGAAAATTACCTGGGCCTTTGACAATTCTGTGGCTTGATTTGTACTTCACACATAAAGCAGACACATTCACCAAATTTAATGTTGTAAATTATTTGTGTTAAAAGGATATATTTCTAATGAAGACTTAAAAAAAATTCCTCCATGGAAATAAACCAAAAGCCCTGTGAGATTTTAATCTCTAAATACTTGAATGTAGTATAATACATTTTGTGATACCATGGGTCTTAGGATAATTTCCCAGTAGAGCTTTAATATGTCCTGTTTAGGGGAATATACATTGTTTGACCCATCTAGATATGTGCTGGTGAGGCAGTCAACCTGCATCTAGATTCAAATTGCTGTGCTCAGTTTACTCTGTGGGTTAGGGTAGGAGACCTGTGTTTATTGTGGCAAGAAAGGCAGCAGAATGAAAGTCATAAATCAGTAAGAAATTGTCATTAGTGTCTGTAACAATTTTTTTACTCTAAAAAAAACCCAAAAAAACAAACAATCCACAAACGGAATTGCCACACAAATTCTACAAACTGTGTTCCTTGTTACTGTTCTGGTTTGCTGTAATAAACTCCTGGAAAGTTTTTGCCTTGAGATAAATAGACACTGTGGCAGAACCTCTATCCTATTAAGTCAGTTGGTATTTTCTGTCAATAAATTTATCACCCATACAGCTCACATTTTTCTCATAAAAAATTGAAAAGCTTTCAAGGTAGATTTTGTACAGTTTAAATCTTGCCTGGCAAATATTCACTACTGTGCAACAGAGCGTAAAAGATGCTTGAACCAGGGAGAACAAGCAACTGATAGCATGACCTGCTTAAAAAACTAAAATATTTTTGGGAATCTAGAATTTTAATTTTATCTTTTTTTTTAATTTTTTTTTCTCTTTCATATTCAAGGAAAATAAGTATACAAAGCAAAAAAGGGAATATTTTTATTTGCTAAGTAGAAAACTGACTGGGGAATTTATCTTCCAAAAGACAAAAAAGATGTTACGAAAGGTAATGAAAACATTCTATGGCTTTATCATGAGGTATCAGAAAGAGCACCAAAAATTATCTGTGCAGTCTGAGGTAAGATGAAACATTGTGGCTTAATTTTATATTCTTGTTTTCAATTTTTATTTTTTTTGATAGACTACCAAATTCAGATTAGAGTGGATAACAGAGGTGCACTAAGTACAAAAAGCCATTTCTAACTATTAAAAATTATGAGACTAGGAGTGCTTATATTTTAGCAATCATTTTTATAGTTAACTTCTATTTAAATATGAAATAGACATATCTTCTGTAACTGATTTATTTAAATTTCAAATTAGATAAACAGAAGCTAGCACTAAACCCCATTAATCTTAATATTATCTCACATTGATTGGGTTTAGAAGTGAAAAATTGCTTAGTCTATTATATTCCTGTAGCAAATAATAGATTTTGTAAAAGATCATTTTGCACATAGAGTGGTTTGGGTTGGAAGAGACCTTAAAGGTCATCTAGTCACTAAAAGAAGATAAAAAATCCTCACTACATAATTTATGACAGCCTTACAATAGTATTTCTTAATTCTTTAATATCATACCAAAACCCAATATAGCAGAATCAACTAAAACCCAGAATAGTTTAAAAATATACAGGATCTTTAACATATGTGGCAATCAGACTCTGATACCATTATTCAGTAGAATGTCATTCATGTTTCATAGCAGCCCAAGATTTCAGAGCACACATTTCGGCAGGTGAAATATACCAAACCTAAATCATTAAACATCAGGGTGACTACTAAAGTAACATTTCAATTTATTTACCAATACTGTATACTGATTACAAATTTATATAGACATATATGCTTGATAATGAGTACAATGTATGAGTAATAATGGAACTTATTAGTGAGCAGAGTTGTTGGATGTCAGCATAATTACCATTTCCTTTTGAAATTAAGTTCTTATGTCTTTATCCAGTGACTGTTTACTGTAAAATACATGCCTACTCTATGTTCACAGAGCACAAAGTAAAACCACAAGCTGTAGTGGCTTCACTTTAAAAAACTTCTTCATTTAGCCCTTCTTGTACCTATCTTCCTTTTTTTACTGTATTATGGAATGCTTTTATTTGTAGCAAGTCAGTAGATCTTTTACCAGAAGTCAGAAATATTTTCTCCCCATTCTGGATTTAAGTCTGAGCATTATGAGACTCTCCCAGAGTTTTAGAAACATGGGATTGGACCCTCCTCAGGTGAGATAGAGTTTCAAAGTTATTTCCTACTTTTTTTCTTTTCTAAGTGCTGTGTTAGAATGCTATACAAGAAGCAAACCATCATCTGTGTGTTTTTTTTAGAAAGATTATTACCACTTTATTGGAATTGTCTGTAAGAGACCCTCCACATCCTCAATCACAATGCAGCTATTGAACCTAAACTGTGGAAAGAAAAGATTCAAGTGAAAAATATGTGTGTTTCCTATTGTGTCCTTACTCTAAATTTCAGTTACTTGTCAGAGGTGCTTTATTGTCTCTTTTGGCAGTGCAAGTGTCCAGCTCTGGTGCTTGGAGTCATCATGATGCAGTCAGATATATCCAAGTGTTCATCCCGCAAATTTGGAGACATGTAGGTAAGAAAGTGATAATAAACTGCAGTGCAGGATTGCTATTCATAGAGATGTCAAGAGGTTTAGAAATGGGCTGACAGAACTCATGAGGTTCAGAAAAGACAAATGTAAAGTCCTGCACCTGGGGAGGTATAAGAATATGCACGAGTATGGCCTGGGGGCTGCCTGCCTGGAAATCATCTTAGGAGAAAAAGCCTTGGGGGTAATGGTGGAAAACCAAGGTGAACATGACTAGAGAGTGTGCCTTTGCACCAAAGAAAACCAACTGCATACTGTGCTGTGTGAGGACTGTAGAGCAGATTGGCACAAGTTATAATTCCCTTCTATTCAGATGTTGTTCATCTGGAGTGCTGTGCCCAGTTTTGGGTTCCCCAGTGAAGGACCACTGAGATGACTAGGATGTTTGAATGCATGTGTTATAAAAGAGGCTGAGAGAGATGCACTTATTCTTCCTAGGAAGAGAAGGCAAAGAGAAGATATTGTAGCCTTCAGGTACTTAACAGAAGGGAATGCTCAGGGACAAAATTGCAACACAGGAAATTTTGAGTATTAGGAATATATATGTATATTTACATATTATTAGGAAAAAAATTCACAACACAGTAGTGAAACACTAAAAGAGGCTGTGGGGAGAGACTATGGACTTCTTATCCTTGGGGATATTTGAAACATCACAAGGCCTGGGAAGCCTGATCTAAGCTGCGCAGTGTGTTGAACCAGACAGCTGATCTCCAGATGTCTCTGCCACCCTAAATTACTCTGTGTCTGGATAACTCAGTAAATTCCCATTTTGTAGATTTTAGGGCTCCATAGTTCACATGATACAATATACGTCATTTTTATGATTCATGATGTAAGAATTTACATGCCTCAACTCTTTATAAAAATTCCTGTGACTATTTGCATGTTTAGGTTTCCAAGTATCTCTAAGGCATATTTCCAGCCATTTTCCCCATCAGACTAGTGTGTCATATTTCTGTTATCCTTCCTGTCTTAAAAGAGTTTCCAGTAGAAACCCTAATCCTCTCTGTATAAGTGCAGAATAGCCAAAACTAAGGGGAACCTATCTTTGGGAGCCCGGAGAATAAAACATTGTGTTTTTCACAGTTAAACATGCAAATGACAAATTGGAAATTCTTTGGATGCTTTGGGAGTTTAATAAATTTTTAGATACAGAAAACCTAATACTTCTGATTTGGCTGGACAGGGTTCAGTGTTACACATCATTTGGACAAAGATCACATCCTAGACCAGCACATTTGCTCTTCTAACATATGGAGAATTCTGACTGTAATATGGAAATTAAATTGCTGAAGTACAGTTTTAGTTTTGATAACATTTCCTCCCAAGTCACTCTTCATAAAACCCATTTGCTGAATGAAATTAAACTCCATAGAAAGTGCTTTAAAAAGGGGTTGAAAGTGTTTAAAAATGAACTCTCATACATAAATTTACTTGCTTTCCCTAGTGTAGTGTGGGAGACCTAGTAGATAAGAATCTAATACCTCAATGAAATCTCAGTACGAGCATGTTTCAAAGAGATAGCTCTCTGAATCTAAAGGGTATGAATACACAATCATTGTCATGTCCCTGGGATATTTCCAAGCCCCTTGACAGAGAGAAGATGTGCAATATAACTAACTGTAATGGTATGGACTATCTTGCCTATGTATGGCTTGCCTAGTTGCTAGTCCCCTTTACAATCAGTGCAGAAAAATGGGCACTTCTAAGTCACTGTTCTTGTCTTAGAGCCAACATGTAAAGTGGGAGGGTTGTGTGTGTTGTTACCATCAAAAGTTATGAGACACAATTGCAGAAGATGACAACTCTCATTTCTAAAACTCTTGTTTGATCATATTCCCCCAAAATAGAGAAATGTGAGAGCTACCCAGGATTAATCTTTCCTTTTGTACTCAGAATGTATTAATGGGAATAAAAATGGCTTTCATGACTTCTAATGCAAAAGCTGCTTATTTTAGAACACAGAAAAAGACAAAATGTTTTTGTCAAGTCATTCTGATCTGACCCGAATACACCCAACTGGTACCACTGAGCAATATTTTTCTGTTCAGAGTTATTGATAATTTATGTACTTGTCTGGAACAGAAGGTAGGTCACAGTTTAGAGGCAAATTTTCTAGTCTGTACTGGAGCATGTGGGCCACTTTATGGAGCCATGAGAAGCAAAGTAGCCAGCCTCCCTCTTGCTATGGCTCTGTGATTGTCCCATTAAAATGAGAGTTTGTGTAGCAGTATCTAAAACATACATATAAAACGTAGCAAAGACCTTAGAGAGGAGAGGAAAATAGCCCTCCTGTTGCCTCTTCTGTAGTTTCAGTTCCAGCATCTATGAGCCCCACTGGACCTTTTTATTGTGACTGGACATGCCTAGTTGTCAAACACACAGGCATTTTCCAAAATTCCCCCCAAACCCAAAGCCAGTCATGCAGGTGTTCATCAGTGATAAATAATAATAACACTGGACTTTGTTGGATGGAGCATCATCTTGTTTTGTGCACAATACTGCTTATATATTGTTTCTAACACGCTTGACAAAATCTTGACAGAAATATGCAGATGTACATGAGGGTATTTTAAGTCAGTGGAGTGGATATGGACTGAACCAAAATATGCAGAATAAAAGATATGCCTTATAAAAGGGAGGTATCTTAAATAATTGCAAATTGTACTCAAACATCGACTCAAAATAATTTTAAAACAGCAAAACTACTTTGAGTAATATTTATTGCAATATTCTTCTCGTTCTGAAAATATTCAATTGGAGGTAGAGCAGAACCCTTTTTGGTTTCCTTATTTGGATTTGGGGTTTAATTTGGATTTAAGCATACATAGTAAATTGACATGTAGCAGTGAATTACATGAGTCTGACTTCTATGGTACTTGAGAACGTAACCAAAGAAAACCTGCTATTTCTCTATGACTACAATGAAATATTTTGAGAACTTTCATATTTTTTGCTTCAGAATGCAGATATTTATACTGAACAACAAATGTTAATCCCTAATATTGTCTCATTCTGTAAAAATTATCTCCTCAAATTACTCTACATTTTTTAATCATCATAATGTCTTTATAATCATCATCAGCTCAGCATACTAATACATACAATGTAATTGTTCCATAATTTATGGAACATTTGAGAATTCATGATGAAAGAAAAGATTCAACTATTGAGAAAAGTGGGCAAAATCTAAAGAAAAACATGGAAACAATATAGCCTAAAATATCATATTCTATGCTGAGAAAGTAAACCTCCCTTTTTCTGCAAGTTTTTCTTCACAGTCAAGACAAACATAATGGAAATTAAGTATACATGTGTATAAAAGTATATATTAGAGGAAAGAACTTTGTGCAAATACAGAAATCTCAGTGAAATTAATTAAAGGGACCAATGCTATTGCTGTCATGTTTTATCTTCTTTTCCAACCCTTCATCTGGTTGTTGTTTTTTTGATCACAATTCATAATCCTGCCCACAAGCATAGTCTTACTGGAGTTTATTAGACAAATGAAAGGTCTACTGAGTTCTTTGTAATACATATTGCCTTAACCTGATTTGTAAGTGCATATTTTCTTGAGTGGCAGCTCTGTATTCTTAATAAGGAATATTCTATGACATTTCATACATCCAAGATAAGGGTTTACAGCTATGATTTATACTATATTTAAAAGCATGTAACCAAATCCCATAAAAAGTTTTATCACAATATGGATTCATATAATGAGTATTTCTAATTATTCCATTGCTACAAAATCAAAATGATGTATGGCAATATTGAGCAGTTATACCAATTAAGTAAACATGCTAGAAATATTTAGTAGCAGTTTAATGTCTAACATTAGCAACATAATGAGGTACTTCAATTTTTAACCTCACAAAAATTCTCAACCCTACACCTGAGTCAAGAACATACCAGAAATAACACAGCTGTAGCCATGGAAGTTGTTTAAAAATATTCCATACTGTCAATACAGCATTCATTTTTGTGTCTGATGTTTTTAACAACGCTTGTTTGAATACTTTTCTTTTACTTTAGGATCCAGTTCCAGAGAATAAGAAAAGATTTAGTTTTCTTAGTTGTTTGGGGTTTTTTGTTTGTCTATTTTTTGTTGTTGTGTTCTTTGTTTTTTGTTTTTTTTTAATTTAAAAATATTTACTGTCTTCTTTATGTGAAGGAATCAAAATTAGCAAACTGTTTTAGCTTGCTGTCTGTAAGTTCATTCTATGTGCAAAACAGTCTTCCCAGAAATTCTGATGCCACCTGTTTTAACTCTAGAGAAATCTGTACAGAAGGCACTTTCAATTCCATGTATTATAAGTTAGAGACACTGATAGGACAAAAGATTTTCAGTGTTTGGGCAAAGAAAAAAAAAAAACCATTTGGGCTAAATAAACAAATGTGGAATATTATTTATATTACAATAAAATTTTTGTTTGTATCACATAATTCACAAGATGTGGTGCATTTGTTTGCATGGAAAAAACCAAAATTAACTTCCAGCTCAAAGGCTCTTCAAAGCTCTTTCACAGAAGTATTGGGGTCTATCTGGAAGTTCACCAGAACTCCAGTAGTGTCCCTGTCAAGCTCATGCAGTGAAACCTAATTTGAATAAAGAATAATAAATATTTTTAGTAACAAAAATTTACCTTCCTTATGTCATAAAACCTCGTTTAATGCTTTGAGAGCAAAGGGTATTTTTCAGCTAAAAATATCCTTTTTTTCACCCTGTCACTAGTATGTCTTATGAGACACAAAACAATCTTTTCTGCAGCTTTTGCTGCTGCTAGGTTAAGAAATTATCTCTCTCACAGATATGAGGAAAAAACCAGATTTTTCTGTGAACTTATGATCAACTCTGTAATTTCTCATAGTGGGAATGCTGGTCAGTTGTAAATGACTGGTTTTTAAAAGTCACTTTGTCCTTTAAAGAATTTGTCTTTTCACCTCAATTTGTTGAAGCTGCTTTTGCTGAGATCCTCCCTTTGACTGAGACTACTGTCTGTTATCTTTCTTTACCATCCACCATCCTGTCACTGGTTACTATTTTTACTGTTGGTTCTACCTACTCTGAAGCCTTAATTTTCAGATGCCAAAAGGCAAGAACTTTGTGTCTTTATCCTAATAGTTCTATTCACTGTCGCTTCTCCCACAGTTCGTTTCTGATTGTCATTCCAGAAAGGATTAATTTTTCCAATCTGAATGCTTTATCCTTTCTTTGGTGACTTACTGACCCCTACGCTGTATGAAGCAACAATTTCTTTAACACATTAATTGGTGCAAAAGGCGATGTCTAATTTCTCTAACCCCTCAGTGTAATTTCTGTGTAGGATCACAGGAGCTATTTCCATTCTCCTGCTTTACTAATTCTAAAATCAAACATCTGAAGAACACCAGTAAAATGTTTTCAAAGATTATAGTGACTTTCCTTTAAGTAAAAGTCCTGATTACTGTTACAGTGCATAAAACACAAGTTGTTGTTTGTTTGTTTGTTTGTTTGTGGGTTTT
>VXAU01001675.1:291611-343064 GCA_013399695.1 Formicarius rufipectus | reverse complement strand
TATATATTTACACAACTTCATTACACTGTAGCATGATGGACATGTTATCATTCTTTTATGGTGCCTTTTCAAAAAGTAATGAGTTCTTAGTATTTTTCAGTTAATTTTTCAGATCACAGAAACAGTGGTTTATTATAGCTTGGCAAATATGTAAATGATCTGGTTATTTCTCTGGCCATATGGCACAATGGATTTAGGATGATGTTCCAGCTCGATGAGACATTAGGTCAAATAAATTTACACTGTGCAATATCAATTACATTATTCATTAGTGTTTTGCAACAGTGTATTTGACCTAAAAGAAAATACTTGTGAGATGTACAGAAATATCTATTTCTTTCTAGATTTTTAGGATGTTTTCTCTTGCCTTGCCAGCTATATTGAACCTTCCACCATATTTTCCTAGCCATAGATGCTCAGAACTTTTATGTGAGCACCTAGAATTATCAATCAGAGCTTTTATTTATTTATCCCAAAGTACTGTATGCCTAAAATGAGTATTTTGTTATTCTTCTGAGCAAAACAGTCAAATGTTCTTTCTTATTCCTTCACTTTCTTTCATTCTCTTTGCTGTAAAATTTGTATCCTTATTGTATTAAAATCCAAAAGACAAAACTAGCATTGACTGTAATGAGACAGGAAACAATGGTCTAAAGGATAGTTTTAAATACATACATATCATAAAAGTAAGTATAAAGAACTAGAACTTTAATGAAAAATAATCTAAAAAATACATTACAAGAGTTTGTCTTAAAGAGGGTGTAAATAAAACTAAGTACTGTTCTACAAACACAACTACCTCTTTAATGTTCAGCTGACACTCTCAAAATATGGTAATTTACTGTAATTAGTTGAGTTTTCAGATAATTTCCTGTAGACTACTGACACAAGATAGTGTCGTTTGTAATTGTAAATTTTTCCATGATTTTACAGAGGCAATTTTTACAGCCAAGTTTAACAATACACACTTACTAATTTAATTTTTTATTAGAATGGAACTGTTTAATTAGAGAACCAATACCTAACACACTGATATCAAGGAAATGAAATGTCATGCTTTAGTATAACTAAGCTGTAGGCTTCAGAACACAGGACAAGTGATCCCTGAAACACAGTATAATTGGATGCCGCTGCAACTCTTCTTTCAAGTTATTAGTATATGCTTCAGGATATGAAGGATTTTCCTTCTTTTAGTGTCTCCATATGCAATGGTTTGGAAAGGAAATGAATGTACACTCATCAGTTTTGAACTCTCCCTGATTTTTTATTTACTGTCTGGGAAATTTCTTTGTTCTCCTTCTGGTCACTATTACAAAGCTGCAATAATGAAAAATTTCAGATTGCTGAATTGCTGTTTAGAGATTCATGGTGGCTCAGTAGGACTGAACCCTGCATATATCAGCCTAGAGTCAATAGTTAATAAATGGATTCTGCTGATTGCCTCTTCACAAGGTAGAGCTAGGGATTAAAATGACAGAACAAATATAAAACCTTATTTGAAGTTAGAAGGAAGAAAGTAAAAGAATGGATGCTTATTGGCAATGAAACAAAAATGTATGTGATAAATTAAAAACAAGGAAAGAACTTTAAAAATTATATTTTAACATGAGAGGAAGAGGTAGTTGTTTTTTAACAGCTAAGATTAGAGATGTACCTTGGAGACCAACAGAAAGGGAAAAAAATCACTCTAAAGAAAAGGAAATATCTTCAGAAAGTTTATTTTAAATTCTTTTTCTTTCATAGGAATTATTTTTTATGCTCTGTGTTGAGGCTCTCTACCTCAATATGCTTAAAAATGCTGTAAGCATGTAGCTTCATGCCTTTGGCAAGACTTAGCAAAGCAATGCTTAAAAACTTGACAGGTTTTGAAGGTGTGGGTCTACACGATATTCAGGTAAAGAAATAGAAACTGAGGAGTTCAGTAAAAATAATGACTTCAGCTTTAAGGTTTTAAGGTAGGGCATATGAAGGAGAGGTTTCACATTTCAGATGCATTTACCTATTCCAAAGCAATGTCAGAATATGGACCTGGTCAGTGAACAAAAGCTCAAAACGTCTGGGAATTCAGCAGGTGCAGTTCCTTATAGCAATCTGTGCAATGGCTGTGAAGGAGCAAAGGACAAATATCATCATGTTGGGAGAGGTGACTGTCAGGGACTGATGAAAGAATAATGTTTACCTATGGATGAAACTGTCTGCTGCTGCCACAAACACCTGTTGTATAGCCTTTGCCATGGAGTTGCTGTTCTTGCAAGTTTTTATACCATTCAAGTGTTACAGTTAGGACAAAAGATGTATTAGATAGATAATTAATACCATTCTATTACTTCTGTATGTCCAACTGTTCTGTTTGGTTCTGGGAACCCCAGTTACAGCCCCCTGATTGGTTCATGTACCCCAAAACCTCATTGGCTAGCCAGTGGAGCAATACAGATCCACCCTATAAGGCTAAGCCATTCCCAGTTCTTCCTTATAAGTTACAAACCCTCCTTCCCTTTTCCTTTTGTGTTGTGGTCCTCCCCTAACTCCACCCAAGTTCTAGAACCCTCTGACCAAACCCTATAAGTATCCCATGCTCTCCTTAATAAAGTGTTCACGCCTGTTCACACCCTTCCCCTGCGTGGACGGATCCTTCTTTCCCTTTTGGACCGCGACATCATCACATTGGGAAAATGCATGATGAAGTATTATAGGAGAAGCCAAAATGCACTGAGAACATAGTGAAACAACATGCAAAAGTATTTATTATGAAATCGAGAAAATGTGCAGTTGGTTACACTAAACAATGCAGAAGTGCAAAAAACTTAAATGCAGAAGGAGTTTGAAACAGTATGGAGAACCAAATAAGAGCAATTACAGGCCTAGGAAATACATGATAGCTTCTGAACAAGGAAGTGTGAAAAACAGTGTTAAAATGGCAGGACTGCTTTAAAGCTTTTGACAGCTTCCTGAAGGGGGAAAAAAACCCCAACAAACAAACCAAAAACAAAAAAAGAGGAAAGTTGTGTTCTGAAGAACAGAAACAGTAGTTTTTCTTCTGTTTCTGACCTTTTGTAATAATGTCTACAGGTATTTTAGGGAACCCTGGAAAAGGGTGCTTCAAATTGTGGTACAGGAGATGTAAAATGCCCTCTTCAGTTTGTGCTGTGTGCAGTGCTGATGTGCCTCTCTGAATTATGTCAGGCTAGTGCCAGTGCTGGGGTGCCAGTCCTGCACAAGAACCACTGACGGGCCTTCACAGGGTCTCTGGCTGCCTGGTAGCTTCGGCATCAAAATAGACTGTTTTCATTAGTATCATATTCATGTCTATATACCACATGCTTATATACCTGCTTTGTAACAAGGAAAACCCTACTGAAACAGTTTCTAAAACTAAAAATTTTTCGTTTTGAAGAGACTGCTTTGCCTATTTGCCACTGAAATTGTTTATACACTTTGAGTAAAAAAAAAAAAAAAAAATCAAACACAGATACTCAAGAGAGTTAGAAAAGAGCAAAAACCAAGAAAATAAGACTCTTAGCACTGTAGACTACAAGTACTGATAAGTCTCTGAATTGATCAGTTTGGTATTTTTGCTGACATTTTATATATGTCTCAAGAAAAAATACCTCTCTTGTTCAGATACCTCCGCAGTCATTGTTCAGATACACTAAGGTAAAATTAAAAATGGGCTGTCAAAGACCTGAATCTTTAAGTCTAAATAATTACACTAATTATATGTATCCATACATAATTCCCAAGATAATAAGGACAGGAATTTTTTTAAGATAGTAAGGTTGAGTTGTTATTTAAAGAATCCTGTGAATACTGAGTAGACACTTGTGTTACATTCCTGTAACAGCTGAAGAAAGTCAATGCTGTGATAGCTGAAAGTATGAAATTCATGTAAATTGTGTTGAGTGAAATATTTGCAGAATTTTACTAGTGAGAATCACCATTATCTGGGAAATCTTGCCCTGACAGAAAAGTCAAGATATAGAGAGAAGGGAAGGGAAAGGGTTCACATAACAGTTATGCTGTTACAAGTTGTCTACTATCTGTAAATAGAATGCTATATAGTAAATCTTGTTTGTTTGTGGTATTGTTTGGGTTGGGGGTTGGTTTTGATTTTGATTTTGTTTTGGTTTGTTTGGTTGGTTTTTTTGCTCTTGCAAAGAAAGGTCAGTACAGAAAGAACTATAATAAGTCCTCAACAGAAGAGAGTAATTCAAAAGCTCTAAACAAAAAACTATAAAGGATTGGAACTATTACAAAATGAAGTTAAGCCACTGTGAAATAAAAGAGAGGGTCGTGCAAAGGCAGAGAATGACAGGATTGCACCAGAGGTTAAGATAAATGATAAGAAATGTTTCAAGTAAATAGAGAACAAAAGGTCAGCAAAAGAGGTGACAGGAACTCTAATAGATAAGGAACAGATAAGGATAGTTTATTGACATAAATGTTGACAATGCCGGGAAGAAATAGATGAATCCTCTTTGAGGTGTTCACTGAGAAAGCCAGGGAGCAGAAGCTGGCAGAGATAATAGATGTGCTTCCACCTGTCTCCTGCTGGGAAAGCAGAAATTTGGACAGAAATCAGGATCCCTTCAGAACAGGTCACCAAATTACAGCTGCCACCTCCCTGGCCACTATCTCTCCAGCATTTGTGTAAGGGTTTTCTTTGTATCTCCTGCCATGTGATAGACTCTCCCAATGTTTTTCCTATCGCTTTGTTGGCACGAGTCAGCTCTATCACATGCTACAAAATTGCCAGAGTGGCTCAAATCCATTAAATTTGTAGCTGTACCCATCTGCCTGCATCTTACTTGTGTGGTACAAAATAGTGACTCCTTTTGTAAATTGCAATCTGTCTTCATAGTATCCATGTCCTGCTTTGGCAGGCCACATTTAAAAACAGTGAAGAAACACATCACACAGAAAAAATGTAACAAACTGGACAGGATTAGGTCTGTGCTGTTATTTAGAGGGAAGAACGAAGAATAACCCCTGAAACCAATGGAATGGCATATATTATACTTCAATACATATGTAAAGACTTGTTTCTGGGAAGGTCAGATTTTTGAATATTTGCAAAGCTCTCATGGCAGCCTTGCTTAAACCATAGAAATACCACTGAAATAGGGCCAATATAGATATATTAAATGGAATCTCTTTCTCACTAAGGATTCCTGGGCATACTGTGCTCTATTGTTAAAATCAAAACCAACCAACCAACCAACCCCCCCAAAAAAACCCCCAAAACACCAAACCAAACCAAACCAAACAAAAACAAAACAAAAAACCCTGAACAACAACACAGACAAATAAACAAACAAAAACAAAAACACCCCCTAATGTCTTATACCATCAGGAAAATTCATTAGCCAGTCACTAAAACTCTGAGCAGAATCTTAATATTTTGATATAAACAAGCATAGTAGGTCTATTGCAAAATTAAAAGTCAGATTAATTTTAATACAATATATTCAGTATGACAAGAAGTCACTTGCATTTCTTCTAGTAAACACAAGATCATGGTTTTCCCCTGTCTTTTCAGTAAGGCATCTTTTACTATAATATTTGAGCTATATATTTTTTTTTAATAAAAGCAATCATAATCAATATAGCATATTTAATTCACATTTAAATTTATTTTATTTTTTCATTTAAGGATTCTGATGAGTCAAGTGAAAAAGCCATAAATTTTTATACAGATCAGCACTGGGAATTTAGTTTTCAATAAATAACAAAGAACACTCCAGCGGGGGGAAAAAAAAAAAGAAAAAAAGAAAAAAAAGAGGATACATAAGTTTTTCAACCATTTCAAAACTATTAGCATGCTCAGCATTTCAGCAGATATGTGCACATTTCTTTCCCCTATTTTCTGTTCATTTCTGACCTCACTTCTCTCAACGATCCTTCATTTTCTTACTTATTTATTGTGTCACCGGTGCTTGCTATATCATAAACATTGCCTATCAGATTGCAGAAGTATTTCATTTGACTCCTAGGTAAATTTTGTCTTTGTTGTGAAGAAGCTCTTGGTCTTTATGTTTTCTTTTGAATTTCTCTTTTGTCTGTTGTACAGGATTACTGAAAACCTGTTAAATAACACAAAAACTGATATAACTGAAAAAAGCTAAGGTAAGTTTAGAAAAACAGACTCTCTAAATTTTATTTTTAATTATAAAAATATTTGTGAAAAAGCAGATGCAGGCTTATCAACACAATCTTTTTTTGTTATTTTCTCTCCTATTTAGGTACCTTCATCAACAGCAAACCTTGCAGTTGTCTTCAGCATAATAAAGAATTCTGGAAGCTCTATCTATAGCTTGGAATTTGCATAGTACCTTATTAATGGGAAATTATACTTGTATTAATATCAGTGATCATGGATTTAGCCTTCCAAAGACAGTCCTTTATGCCTTCAAAGTGATTACATTTCTAGATTTAGAACACTCCAAAATTTTGTTTACATGTTAAATTGAGTCCATGCTCAGTGTTTCAGAGGGCAGAAGCTCTTGGAGGGGGTGTTTTCAAAAGTTAAAATGAAAAACTACAGGGATTCAAGGGGGAAATATTTTCCAGTTTAAACTTCACACATTGTTAGTGGGCATCATGGAAAAAGTAGTTGCTGGACTTGACTTCACAGTAAAAGCCTCTGTTTCATAGGGTTGGTGCTTGTCTTGTGTGCTGTGGTTAATCTCACTACCCTTATGCTTTAGAGAATGACAGAAGACATTGAAGCCTAGCAGAAAGAGAGGTTTAGTAGCTTCTGTACTAAACACCAGCCAAAACCAACCAAACTCTCACAAAAGCATACTTTGCCCTGGGATTTGCAACCTTCTCCTTTATCATTAAGACACATGAAACAATACTATTTTTCCTCTTCTGTACTAGATCTTTGCTGAAGTACCTGCTCTGGTTTTAGGCTCCCCATTGCAGGAAGGTTACAGTCTAGTAAAAAAAACTCAGTAGAGAGATGTAGGATTAATGTGATTTTAATACAAAGGAAGAATATACACTGAAGCATTTCAGTCTTGACATGGGAGCCACAGTGATGGGAAGCAGAGGAGTAGTTGTTTTAAACACTGTTTAAGTCATAGAAGAGCTCTGGCACCTTTAAAGGGCTATTAAGGAGCAAAGGACTCAACATTCTGCATACTTGGAAGTTGGTGGAATTAGATACAGAGTGGATACTCCTGAGGACATGATGGTGGGAGCAAGAGCTTCACTGTGAAAGCCATTGAATTACAGGTAAAATCTCTCTTATTGTAATATTTTGCTAAGTTTGTAGAAACCTTTTAGATGTTGAAAGAAAATAAGCTGTAATCCAAATCCACAAGGAATAAGATACTAAAATGAGTTAAAATTGTCAAAAAGGTGTGTTCTGACAGAACATAAACATATAGAATTATTTATGTGTAGACTAGATATCCAGCTAGATGGTAATAGATGTTTGCTAAGTAATAGAATGTACTGCTTAGTGGAACTCATCAAATGTTCTCTCAAGAACATTTTTAAAAGAGTAAGTCAGAGAAAACTGTTTTGAATAATGTAGAAATAGTAATTGATGTTGCATTGGGAGAGTGAGATAGATTTAATGGCTTATTTTGATTAGAGTAGATATTCTATTGTATAAACCCTGGAAATCACTCTGTCACTGCAAGGTAAGTGGCAAGAATTGATCTACCATTCTTTCATTATTCTTCATTAAATGTATTGCTGTATGTTCATGAAATGACAAGCAGAGCTTTTTATGAAATACTTAGACATACTTCTTGTGTTTTGGTTACTTTCACAGTTTTTAAATTGGGATAGGTAGTGCTATATATAGCAAACCATAAATAGTAAGAGTTTTTAAAAAACTTTTGTATTCATCTCAGTGGTAAACTCCATCAATTCTTGCTCTTGATTATGTAGTATCTATCAGTAATCACAGAATCATCCAGAAATATACTATTTGATTACTCATTGTCCACCTTTTAAATCAGGGAAAATGAATGTGTATGCCAATACAGGAATTATCATCCCTATATTGTAATAATGTTTCTTTAATAAAGTATTTACATGTAATTTACCTTTTGGGCCAAATTGTAACATGGCTTGCATGAAATTTGGAAGCCTATTCTTCCATTAGTATGCTTAGTCTGAAACCACAACCAAGAAAGCTATGAACGGAAATCAAGTATGTGGTCAGATAAAACATTACTGTTGCAGTTGTTCATTAGGCATACACAGTCCATGTACTTCTGATGAAAATTTGAGGTACTATTGCACACATTGCACACATGCTTTTTTAAATATGTTAACCAAATTTTAACCACAGAAAATTCATATTTGTGCTTAAGAAAAAGCAACACAGACCTGGGTGCTACAGAGCTCTTTTGGCTAAACTAACTCTCAGAAGAAGAACAGAAGGTGGCTGTGATTAAAAGAACTGCTGTTATCCAGTTTCTCCCATCCACTTATTGTGGGTAGGCACTCCCTCTGTCAGGATAGAGGCAAAGACCTCAGTGAACTTGGGTGCCTGAATCCATGTTCTGCCTGAACCTTTGTACATCAGGGAGATGTCTGGCCTGAGTTCCAGGGTTGTAATTTAGGCCTCTTAATTAAAAAAAATAAGGAAAGAAAAAGAAAAGAAAAAGAAAAGAAAAAGAAAAGAAAAGAAAAGAAAAGAAAAGAAAAGAAAAGAATAGGATACAGTATTGTAAATGAGGTTTCTGACATGGATGTGGCAATTCAGGCATGGGTTTTCTAACAAGAAGCAGGCCTTGAAGTATCAGGTTTCACATATCTGTTGGCAATTTTCCCGCTATTATTCAGTAATTATAACTCTTATTCTGTTTTTTTCCATCAAATGATTATAAGCAGTGCCCATATACAAGCAATGTCCAGCCATTCTGAACATCTATGTAAACAATATATTTCATGGCGATGGGGGAGAGGAATTGGAAAGATAAAAATACTTCTTAGAATTTTGCATGAAGTTTGTGGCAGAATTGCAAAGGAATCTGACTTTTTCAGTCTTTAGCTTTGCACAATATTTTCTGGCACATTTTTTGACACAGCGAGTGGGAAATATTGTCAGTATATGAATGGATGGAAATTTCCAAGGAACATATTGTTCATGTCACTATTACATAGGGGTATATGATTGTAAAATATACATAACTCTACACAATTTTATTTTCATCTTTCTTGATTTTTTTTTTTTTTGCTTTATTCCATCATTACTTTTCAAATATATTGCTAGACCTAACGGACCTACTCTAATATACAGAGTAAAAAAGTGAATCGACATGATGAAAACTGTTGTTGTCCTCTGACAGATATTTAACCTGAGGGGAAAAAATTAAATTACAGACTAATAAAATTTTTCCCAGTTTCAGTAAATCACATAGAGAGGAAATAATGTATCTTGGAGACATAATCTTGGATACCATTATTCACAAATGAAGAAATCCAAGGCTAGAATTTCTTAACATTTCCAGGGATGGAGGCCTTACTGCTTCTGGATGTTTCTCTTCAGAAGATGAAAACTTTCATCTCTTTGTGGGCCTTCTGCATTATCCAAACAAAGTCCATGAGTTTCAGTGGGAATTTCATTGCTGTTGTCATCATGCTGTAACACTGAAACTTTTGAAAGAATCTCTCCAGAAGTTGAGGCAAAATTGAGCTGATGGGATCTGGCAAGTGTGTTTCTGTTTCTTTGCTGTAGAAAGCTATATCCTACAGCCAAAGCTGTCTGTAGCTGTCTCTGTGCTATTGTCACTCCTATTAACTGTACATATTTAGAAGTCATTAACAGTTGTTGTAGTTATTTATTACTGCCAATAATAACAACTTACTTAAGTAGGAATTTGACTTCTAGCATGCCAAAAACCAGCAAGCATTGCAGAAAAAACCCCAAAATATTCCAGTTGAGTTATGATTTCTTGTACAGCCACTTTCCCTTACCCAAATCCTTATGAAAGCTCTGCCCCAAAATTGTGAGTGTACTCATCCCACATGAATGCTAAAAAACAAGTAAGCAGTGGTACATACATTGCCAGACATGTCTGAAGACTGCTTTGGCACTATGTATAAGGAACTGCTTTAAATACTTTAACACAATGCACAAGAGATATAGTAGAATCTCTACTTCACTATCAAAAAAAGCAGAAAGAAAACACCGATTTGATTTTTGAGAGTAATGTATGAGTAGCATTAAGAAACCAATTTTTGCAGTAAAGAATAGTTTACTAGTAGTAAAGACAAATTTGAGTTTTTACATACATAGATATAATTTTTTTATGAATAGACGATCAGTGCTTTCTTTTTTAATTACCCTTTGTCAGACCTCATGAGGCACCACCATTCAGACCTCTACCACAGAGTGATGGATGGATAGATGAAGCTGGTTGGTCTCCATTATTTGGAAGTTCATGGGCTGACTGTAACAAAAAAGGATAGCTTTCTTAAGCATTTCTGCAAGATTTGTCTCCCCTGTATCACACTTCCTGAAAGAGTTGATTCATATTTCAAGATTTTAATAGGCTAAAGGCACATGAACAATCTATTTCTTCAGCTGATCTCATGTTGTAGATAAATTGCTTAATATTTAAATTAACATGCTACAGATGTTTTTTGAATCATGGTCAATATGCTGTTCAACAGAACAGCAATAATTGTGTCTATATTATGTCTGGCAATGTTATCTCTCTTTAGATGCATATACTTTTCAGATGTACAATGTGTGATAAAACAAAAGAAGCCTCTAAATTATACACCCTTGAGAATTACAAAGGAACCAAAATCTAGGCTCAGATTTTGGTAATAGGTAATTCATGCCTATGAATTACGCCTGTGCAATGCCTAAAGAGAGTTATGTGGCCAAGAAGACATTTGTGAGCTGCTGAGGGAGGGCACTCCTAGTAAAAAGGCAAAGGCGAAATATTATGGCTGTGATATTTCTAAAACTCCATCTTCTCTGGAAATGAGATAATGAAGACAAGCCTGAAGGTAGATTTCCCACTTCCTTTAGGCTTGAAACCTGAAGGTACATAGAGCTATTACTGTAGACATAAAACGAGTTGATTTTTTTTAAAATGCAATTATTGATGTTTACAGCTTTGAACAGCAGATGGAATACCTAGATTTAACATTTTATAAGCCTTATAAGTATTACAAGTTGTATGTTTTGGCAATAAATGCTCTGCACAGCTTGACAGTTGCCAATGTCTTTAACACAGTATTTTAACCCAGCAGCACAGAATAAGAATTTTAGGAATCTAATAAAGAAGACTAGAAGACAAGTGAGTGGAACCAAAGTACCAAGCTTTGTGATGAGTGAACTTGGTGACCTGACAGTGGAATACAAGCCCTGGAGATCAGTTTCCAGAATTCCCCAGATTCAGTTCAGGATTAGAGGGACATCAGCTTCTTCTGACAAATGGAGAGCGGAAAGTGCCACTCCATTTAACAACTAAGAAACTCTCCTGTGACTAGAAGTTTGATTTGAATACTTAATTCAATTGTGACAATTTAGTCATAAAGAGAAGTAGATGTTCAAAGAAAATTGTGGGTGATGGCAACTAACATCTCAATGTGATTTTGAAAATTAAATTGGTTATATAATTATTGTATACTTGTTTTTATTCACAGGTGCATAAACAGCCTGCAGCTTGAGTGAGGGTAGCATCATCTATTGCACAGATCCTGTCTGCACATGTGTGGTTTTGCCCTGTGATATGTGACATGTCTGAAGACCATTTTTGTTTGTTTGTTTTGTGGTTGTTTTTTGTTTGTTTGTTTTTGTTTGTTTGGTTTTTTGTTGTTGTTTTTGTTTGTTTGTTTGTTTTCCCCTGAATATTTTAAAGCAGTTGTTAACCCAGATTAGTTTTTATGGTGCACTTTGTCACTCTTGAGCTTGTGTAACTGGTCTCTTTCAGTGTAATATAGGAAACAGGTTGCTAAGAGATCTTAGACCAATTCAGCTAGATAGTTGAGACAGTCTATTAGTAACATTTGAGACACAATTTCTTCATCTCTCATCATCCTCACTTCTCTTCAGGACTTGTAACCACATAGCGCAGTGAAAGAGAGGACTTACCTAGGATCAGAGGGGCCTGGACTATTGAAATGTAACATGCTGAGGGGAAATGATGAAATCTATATTCCTCATGCATCATTAAACAATACAGGTAGATATATAATGTGATATGATGTGACAGCAAATATGGAGAAAGAGTGTAGGAAAATCACTAAAGCCACTTGAAATATCCTTATTTCTGGAAATACATGGAAGATCTCAGGTAATGCTTTCTTGAAAAAGTCAGCAAAAAAAGACAATTTAGAGCAACATTCCTGAAGCAATGATGTGTGACACTGAAGCACAGTAACAGCAGGATCCTTTATCCAAACTAACTACAGAATAATGAATGGAAGTTAAAGCAGGGTGGCAAAACACTATGTCCAGTATTATTCATACAGATGAATAAGTCAGTATTTGTGATGTTTTTCCTTTCCACAGAATTATATACATTTTATTATTCTTCAATGGAAGCCAAAATAGGTGTCATCTTAAACAAAGCTATAGTATAATTAAATCAGAATAAAAGGGTTATTTTATCAACATGATGGTTTGTCATGAAAGAAAGCAGTCTTGAATCACAGGTGGCATGCTCCCAAATATATTGAACCAAGTGATCTTGACAGCAGAACAATGTTGTTTATGAAAACACAAAATCAAGGGAGGTGTGATTAATTATGCCTGCTCTTGGAAGATGTCAGAATTGATTAGCAGATAAATGGCTGAATGATTCACCTCCTGCAGGTCAAAGTGATTGCACAAAGCTGAAATTAACATGCTTAATACAGGGGTTGCCTCAGCAGTTATCCCACTGCAGAAGAAAGCATGGGAAGGTGATATCAACTACAGGCAACCCCTCTAGCTTGACTTGTGCCACCTCTTGATTTCATGGGAGATCAGAGTTCAAGGAACATTATAACAATCATTCTTCATGCAAGAAGCTCCAGATTTATTTTTTTTTAAATTTCAAGAATAAATGTATTTTGGTGCTTCCTTTTACATCTTTGCTATTTTTTCTAACATGAGTCTTTTTCAGAAAATTAAAACAGAAATATTGCTTAAATTAATGAGAAAAGGTGGAAAAAAACGGTTCAAACTAAAGAAGTTATAGGATATTTGGGAAGTTAAACTGCATACAGATCAGTGTATCTGGAGACTACTCATTCTAGTGTATAGTGTATAGTATATAGTGTGTGTATAGAAACTAATACATGAATGTATTGAATACTAAGAGTTTTGAAAAAACCCTCAGAGATATGAGAAGGTCTACGAAGCTTATAGAAAAATCAAGCATTGTACCAATCACTCCCAAATTGTTATTTCAGTCAATTTCTTTAAGTATTATTAATATGCATAAAAATATCTAACATATATGACAACAACCATGATACAAAAACATAACTGAAAAAATACTGATGTTATTTCTAGTTATGTTTACTAACTTTCTTTCTCACCTATACCTATACAAATGAATATGAGAATATGATATTCCCTGTCCTACTCACAACTAATATTCTTCAACATTCCACCCTGTACATAACTCCTAGACTCCTGAAGAAGCCCTTGAAAAATGTGTCAGTAAAATGCTGAAATACCTTGAAGCTGAACACCTTAAAAAATGCAGAATGGCAGGTGATAATTCTATATTGAGTACAGTGTTTTATAGTAAAAGATAAAACCATGCATTTTTCTGTGAAGATTAGAGACACAACAAGCAGGTTCTCACTGAGATTAAATTAGTCTGTTAGTCTGGATAGAAAGCACCTTAGAGCTGTAGACCTGCTTTGGGCACCAACTGCAGTTGTGTTTGAGTAAAGGACAGCAGAAAAAAAATGTTAATAATGTACAGGAAAACAGAACTCTGATACTTCTAAATCTTGAATTAATTGCATTAGCAGTGTAGCAGTGCTCTTAGATTGCAAGCAAAAAGCATCTGCATACAGATATACACACTAGAAAACCTTGGTTGAAAACAAGAAAAGTTAACCAGTGGATTAAATTTAGGAGCTTTGATCTCAGAACAATTTAGTGCTGTGCTTTTGAAATAGGGTAGAAATTAAAAGGAATTGAAAATAAAACATTCAAAAGAAAATAACTACAAATGAGGCAAAATATATTTAAAAATTTCTTCTGATTGTAGTCCACATGAAATCTTCATTATAGACTACTGGTAACTTCATTATGTACTGCAGTGGTAGAAGTTATTTTTCTCATGGACAAACAAGCATTCTTCCACTGCATTAAAATAATCCCAAGGCACAATATTCCTCTGCCCTGACGTTCTCTAGAGTACAGCTTTATATTTTGCCATTTATTACTAAAGCAGTAACAAGACTGTCTAACTGCTTTAATTTGCTGTGAAGAAGAAGATTTAAAGCTACTAAAAATACATGTTGTGGGATTTTGTCTCTTGACTGTGCTTTAGGATCCTGTATGTTATAGTGCTGTGATTGTGTGGGAAGGGTGAAGAATACCAACAGGGCCATACTTGGTGAGCCTATAACCCTCTTCATTAAAGAGCCAAGCTGTGAACCATTCTGCCTGATTTTCCTTCCTATCAAGATAGTGAGCTAGATGTTTGCACAGCATTACTCTGCAGAAGTCCAATACATTTGTAGTTGTCAGACACAGAGACAATAGAAATGTCATCCAGTAACTAAACATCAAGCCATTCTTTTACAATTCCCTTAAAAGAAAACACTTGCAGAGATTTCAGGGGAACAGAGAACATTTAGGGACATCACAATAAAGACAGTCAACAGCTCAATAAGCAGCTCAGTAGTAGCATTTCAGGAGTCTTTTTTTTTTTTAATCACTTGTTACAAATTATTATTATTTCTTTTTACATTTGGCAGAATTGTTTCGGGGGTTTTTTTGTTTGTTTGTTTTGTTTTCAGGATTTTTGGTCTGTTTTTCCTATTTATTTGGTACATACAGGTCTCCTCCCCAACCCTTACAGCTTTGCACATCTTTAACAATTCACTTTTCATATTCAATGAACATTCATCAGAGCAACATTGAAATCCAAAAAGTATGCTGAAGGGACAAATCCCTAGTGCTGCCTTCATCAGAATGACAGCCCAGTAGGAACCTGTGCTGTAACGTAGTCTGTTTCTTCTCCGGAGCCAATCAAGCACTGATCCTAAAGACTTAAAATTAACTGAAAATACACAACCCGTTCTCAAAGAAGTGAAACTAAAATGCATTAGATATCTTGAACCTTATTTTGTCTTGATGCATATGCTGTTACTTCTAATCAGGTGGGCTGATTTACTTGCCGCTGCAGTGTTTCTGATTCATGAGCACCAACAGCCGTACAGCACACAGAGCATTCAGAGCTGATTCTATCAGCATATGCTGATTCACAAAAGGGTCTGATGACTCCTTTTCTTGCTACAGATACAGATTCTTTCTGTTACTTTCCGCCCTCAATCTAAGTAACCTGCAGCTATCATTCAGAAATCAAGGTTTCTTCTTAGTGTTAATAGCTAAAATGCATTTCCACTTCAGTAGCAGTGACATTCTTAGTGGTTCTTATTTATCATCTACCATCAAGGTTGCAGTCAGGCTTTCCCACAAATTCTATGGGAAGAGAAATTCTTTTTCATGGAAAAAGTCTGGAAGAAATTTTTCAGATTGACATTGGAGGCTTTCTTGTGTAGTTTTGTTGTTTTGATTTTTTTGTTTGTTTGTTTTAATCTCCTGTTTGTTTGTTTGTTTGTTTGTTTTTCCCCCTCATGGTTGTAGCTTTTTGCCTCTGAGAACTGCAACAGTTGAGTATACTTGAGTATTCACTCTCTCCTTTGCCTCTTAAACATGAAAAAAAGGCTACTTGTCTAATTTTATTCCTCTTTTGAACCCAGGTTTGCAAAATAAATAAGCTACAAAAGCCAGAAGTCTTATAGAGTGACTTTGCAATATAGTTAGAAATATAGTTAAAAAGATGTCTCTCATTTTATCATTTAATTCTATTTATCTGACTCACTTAAGCCAACTTTGAATGAAATATATATGTATACACACATATAAATTGTGTCCAACAATATGAATTACTCTTGCCACATTTTCATTACAGATATGACACCTGCAGTGAGGTACATTATTGAGTCTTACTCAGCACTGAGCTACTGATTTTCAAAATTCTTGCTTTTAGAGATGGTGTTTCCAGAATAAGCAGCTCCTATCAGTAATGGACATGGGAACCTAAATTCTAAATAATGTCTTTTCTTTGCTCGTGAGATAACAGGTAGCTAAACAGGAACTCAAGCACAAAGATGACCAGGGCAAGAGTTATTTGAGAGGTGTTTTTTCTCGGTGGTGGTCATTTTTTTTGTTTGCCTGAGGTTCTTTGGTTCTTTTTCATTGCAGTTTTGTTAACGGTGCTCCCTGTAAATTTCTTTTTGGCTTGAACATTTGCAAATTTTTGGTAAGAAAGTTGCAGACTCTATACATTCTCTGCAGGGTACAGACCTGTTGGCTGCAGTTATACCTTGCTTAGGTTTTAAATAACAGTTGAGAAAGTAAAGTGCCTGGTTGGGAAGTAACCTGAAACTTTGGGTCTTTGCTTTGTCAGCCTCCTGCAGTGAACAGTGCAGAACAGCAGCATGTTGCAGAATGCAGATAATGCAAAAAGCAAAAGCACTTTGTACTATTCTGCCCTAATCCTATTAAGAGCAAATAGCAGAGCAAAAGAAAAATGTAGGTGGCATTATACCAGATGCTTTTGTTATGTGCTGGAAGACTGTAACTTTACAACGTATCTCCTATCAATTTAATAAAAGAAATAATTTTTTTCTGTCCAGATATAAAAGTTTTAATGTGCCAAACTAATATTTAAATTCCCTTTGCAATACCACAATTCTCCAGAGTATTAATAGAAAGAAAATTGAATTCTTTCATCAGTTTGATGCCTTTCAGAATCGTTAATGAACTTCATGTCATTCCATCTAGACAACAAGGATCCTCTAAATCCAGGTGTTAAGCTCAGCTCAGTGCTGGGATTAGCAAGCATTGTGTACAAACCCCTTTCTGCTGTGAGCTGTTTAGCTAAAATGTTGCTAGTATTGGCTTTTTCTGTGAATCCAGGAGATGGTGAGTGATTGGAAGGTTAAACCTGTTCTAAGCTCAGTGGCTGTGTTTCTGCAGACAAATCACACAATACTACTACGTGCAACTTGATATCAAAAGGGAAGTTCAAAGTTAGATATGGCCAAATTAATAATTACTGCTTTGCACTGTTGTTCCACACTGCATCTTTGAAGTGCCTGCATCAGAGAGTAGCAGGTGGAGGATGGCAGTCAGCAGGACTAAGAAAAAGACTTGGAAGACAATCAGGGGCAAGAAACTAGCTGGAAATTCCAGCTTGAAAAGAGATCCACATACATCTGAGTGTGTTTCACTATTACAATGAAACTGATGAGCATATGTAACTCTGTTGGAATAGGGACTTTTATCCCCCTCAAGCTCCAGAGGCAGAAACCTGCAGTCCATAAAGCGACAGGCCATCTGCTTTGGGGATCAAGCTGGAAGGAGAAAGGAGACAGTGCTCTTGCACCTACTCTCTGGTGGATTTCTGTGTAGACAACGAACAGAGAAAGGCAGTTTAGTCTGCTGCTAAGAAGTGGCTCCAAACCATTGAAACCATTTGGATCTGTCAAAGCTTGACAGATCTCTGCTGCATCTTGCTTCTGAATTTCAGCTGATAGCACTGTGCTCTGAAGTCTTTACACAGCTGCAGCCAGTTTGTGATTTGGAAATTGATTTGTAATTTAAGACTTATAAGGCAGAGAGGCATCACACAAGACTTCAGGTGAGCAGAGGGAATGAGCACAATGCACCTACTAGCAATTACCAAAATTTCTGTGACATTTGAAATAGTGATTTTAGGCACCATCTAGTCACATTTAAGGTCGTCTTTCACAGTATATCTACCCAAAGAAGCAAGCAAAGTTGTTTGAGAAGCCGCATTAAATTAAAAACAACAAAAAAAAAAGAAAGTTGGAACTCCTTTCAGTAGGATTATGTTACATCACCACTGGAGATAATAGTTAGAACAACAGAAAACTGACAGATTAATCTAACAGTACACTGGAAAGGAAGGAGGAAATTCAGTTGGATCACTGGCTCAATGTTTAATACCTCTAGTCCCTTATCACTTAAACCAGTGTGTAAACTTCTGCTGCATTTGGCATTAGAAGGAAATTTCACGGCAATATCTTTAGTAGCAAGAAAAAGCTGGACCAGCACTGGCCCTTAGCAGCAACTCACAGAAACCACAATGCAAGTTCATTCAATGGTATTGCCAAGAACCTGATGCTAGCACAACAGCAGAATAATTCAAAAGCTATCCAGGTTTGGCTCTCGAGTCTGACTCACCCTTGAAAATGCTGTTTAAGCTTGATCATCATATTACAGGGCTCTTTTATTAATATAACTGTTACTTGTCCTTGTGTTTCTAAATGGCTATTGAAATGACAGCTATTGCAAATACAAAGGTTGTCTATAAGATTTGAAAATGCATCCTTTGTTACATATATATCTTTTATAGAGAAAAAATATGATTCATTCCATCTTACTTCTCATTCTTTTAGAGGAGAGGGCCATGTCACTACAGTTTTCATCCAAAAAGCTTTCTCAGGAATAACTTAGCCGAATTTGTATCAGGCAGCAAATGCTGTCTGGAAAACTCCAGACCCCTCGTCTTACAAAAGCTTGTGAGAGTGGATGAGTTGTTACAGCTAGATGTGTGTTGCTGCCATTGGAAAGACTGAGGCTTGGCACGGAAGGAAAGGCCCTGCTTCCTCCAGTCAGCTGCTTTTCACCTACATTTTTTTCACATTAGAGAAGCCAAGAAATGACAATGCTAAAGCTTTCATAATTTCACTGCTGCACCACGTCCACCCAAACCACAGCTGAGAAGGAGGGAAAAAGAAACAAGACAACCAGCACTGCTTCCTTGCAAATCATTGAGGAGCCAGAAGGAAAAGGAAGCAAGACAACCAGCACTGTGTCCAGACAAACCATTGAGTAGTCAGAAGAACAACCAAAGTCGAGAGCAGTCACCCTGTTCAGAAAAAATCAAAGAGTAAATCAGTTCATATAGTGAATGATGAGGAAGAGGCAGGACCGGCACACTCAGTGGAAGAAACAGAGCCAGAAATAATCACCCGGCCCCTATCCCTGGGTGAGCTGCATGAGCTGTGGAGGGAGTTCACGCGACAGGCAAACGAGTCCATCTTGACCTGGCTGCTCCGAATCTGGGATGCTGTGGCCAATGATACAATCCTAGATGGGAGCAAAGCAAGGCAACTGGGATCCCTGTCTCGAGATACAGTCATTGATCAGGGGATTGGAAAGAGGCAGGAAACTCTCAGCCTCTGGTGGCGACTGTTGTCAAGAGTGAGGGGGGGATATCTTTGTAAGGAGGACCTCCACGTACAGCAAGGACAGTGGAACACCATGGAACAAGGTATCCAATGCTTGAGAGAATTGGTCATACTGGAGATAATCTTTGCAGAGGATGAAAGGCTCCCCTGGGGAACAGCCTGGGGACCTGATCTGTAAAGGGTGATAGGTACACATAAAACAATTAAGGAAGGAGCAATGATCAATGCAGCCTGAATTATTAGTGGGCAGCTTCCAAATAAAGCAAGTTAATAAAAATAGGGCCTAATTAAGTCATGCTCCCTGTGTCTTATCTCTGCCTGCATGTCTGATGCAATGGCTTTCATTTAGGTAACCTCTCTGGAAAGCACAAAAGAGGAGAGTAGTTTTTTTGCCTCTACTGGAAGCAATTAAGTAGGAAAATGTGTTAGAGGAAACTACTGGGACTGTGGGGGTTTTTTTATGACTTCTGTGGAAAAAATGAACTCTGACATAATTTGTATTCAAACTTTTTTTGGTATAGAACTGCTGAAGATATGTGAGACTTTGGGTTCCAGAATATATGAGGTTGCAATTCCTCAATTCATATATGTTCCAACCAGTTTAAAATATGGTCACCATCTCAATAAATGGTTTCAGCAACTTTGATAATGTAAGTTCATTCCTGAGAGAGTACTCATTGAAGCAATATTCTCCTGAAGATGGCATGAGAAGTCTCTGGAGCTTTTTCTACCACCATTGTCATTCAAAAGCAAAGAAATTCAAGCAGTGGCTACTGCTTTTAGATGGAAGATGGAAACACTGAAATAAATAAAGACTTCGGTAGTCTCCCATGTAATTACCATGAATTTTATGTATTACCTAATAGTAAGAATAGTTTAATTTATATATGGCTGTGGGATAAGTTTGGAGATTTTTAACAGTAGAGTCTATTTTTTTCAGAACTTTTCTTTCTCAGACATCTAGAAAAATAAAATCTGTCCATAAACTCTTCTCTTGCATTTATTCTCTTTACTTGATCTTTATTGCAAAATTTTTTAAATGGAGTGCAAGCATAGATTTACCAAGCAGAAAAAGAGAAGTTAGAAAAATGAGTGTCTGTCCATTGACACAGTGCATGATTTCCTCTCTACTCCTGTCCTCAAAACACAACCGCTGGAGAAGTATTCAACAGACTTTGCTATATTTTTTTCCAAAGCACTACAGGTTTTTTCCTATGATCTTTTATTTCTATTTTTTCTACTTCATCCATAGTTGAAATGCTGTCAAAATGCCCAGGAGAGGAAGAATACCTTTTCTCTTCAGAAGGTATATATTTTGTGAATAAGGTAGGTGACTGAAGAATTCTTTTTCAACCTTTCATTATCAAAAAGTTATGGAGAATATGACATCGTGGAGAATATTAAAATATTTTACATGTGTTCATGTTAAGCTCTACAAGCCTCTCTTTTAAAAAATCACAAGAAATTATATTTGTCTAGCTCTGAAATGGTGAATGTTCCACAAGTATTTCAGCACTCAGTATCAATGTAGTTTCAGGGGTTGCCATTAAAAACTCTATGCATAAGTTCCAGAACTTTCCATGAAATAGTCAAATCCTCTTTTTGCTTTTGTTTTTGTTTTTAACTGTTTTGCTATTACTTCCATAGTGTGCCACAGAGATGTAGGAAAATATCCATGCAACTTCCACAGTAATAAATTTATGTTTTCAAGACCTTATCCGATGACAAATTTTGACTTCTTATGCTCTTTAAGATGTGATTAAAGGAAACTCTACCACACCCTTATCTCAAGTGTTTGCAAATCTGAGTTTGTCTTGTTACCTTATAACTGACATTCTCTATTGTATCATTACTTAATATTAGGTTTGGAGGCTCTGCTATTACATTTTTTTTCTCCACTAATTAAAAAATCTACTTACTGGTACTCTCTCTCTACCTTTTTCTTATGAGTCAGATGTGTCACTCCATCTATGACACCTACCCAGTTTGAGTTCATTTGACTTGAACATAGTCAAGTGGCTTTTGCACAATTGTATTAGGACCCCACTGATGCATATAAAACAATTGAGAATTATACTTTCAGTTGATTTCTTTCTTGACAAGCATTTCTAAATTACCACTTGGCCTGTTTATAATCAGATTTGAATTTCTGTCAGGCTGAGAGGCATTCTGTGTTTAATGAAGCAAATGTTTGATTAAAGTGTTTTATCCTTAAAACTTCTTGGCCCTTGTTTTCCATTCTTTTTGTCTCTGTTATTAGAGAATTATGCTGATTTGGAATATGAGGCCAACAGGGGTACTGGTAGCAGACTTAGTCTGTATTGTGTTGTTTGTACAGTCTTTACTTTATTACACTAGTGCAATTCTTTCTTCAAGGGCATAACAAGAAGTGGTCCATATATTCCCTTCAATGTCCTAACTGTCAAACCTTTCCAACTCAAAATAAATAAAAGGAAAAAAGAAAGAAAATGTCATTTTGTTGCAATCAGTGTCCACGGAATTGTACATCATCCTTTCTCATTGTTATGCAAAAGATAAAATGGCTAGTTTGATATGCTTTATCTCAATTAAGTGCAGGCTAGCTGTTTATTTATGAGTGCCATGTCATTTTTGTTTTTGGTAGAGATTATTTCCACCAATCCTAACTGCTCATCAGCTATAATGGGACTTAAAATGTAATTGAATGTCATCCTAAATTTAACTAGAAGTGACTTTCTGGTGTCCAGTCCAATTCCTACTGTAGGAAACTGTATAGTATCATCCATTTTCTAAATTTATTAAAAAAAATCTTGGTATCAAAAGTTATAAAAGTTATAAAAAAATAGAAAAAGCAACCCTCCTGCCCAATCCCTAGTCTATTGCTGTTTTTGCTATCCAACTTCCAGTCGATGCTTACTCACCCTTTTTTTTAATACTTTTAAACTTACACTGGGTATAAGGCATAGGGTATTCTTCTTTAGTCAGACAGCTCTTTTTTCTTTTTTCTTTCATATGGTAGCATCTCAGCATCTTTGCTCTGCTTTCTCTGTATTTGCTCTAGTGTGATCTCCTGTTTTCTGAGTATGGTTGATAGGGAAGTTATTCACCCTTCTATATGGGTTTTTTTAAATTACATTAATAGTTCTCCATCTTCACAGTACTCTATCAACTGATACATTCTTGACTTGGTTTTTATCATTACTCTATGCTGTTGAATCATTGTTATCCCACAATCACCTAATGCCACTTACTATTCTGTTTTCTCACTTCCAAACAATAAGTTTCATTTCAGAGCAGAAATTATCAGTCTTAAGAGCATGACCTTTCATTTTAGTCTCATAAATAGCATTTTTAGAACATACAGCATTCAAGACAGACAATTTTTTCCTTTTTTTGACTCTTCTGATCCTCTGCAGTATAAAGGTTATCACTCAGCTTTTCCTCATTGCCAGATATCATAAGGAGACTTCCACTCCTTATCTTAGATTTCCACTTTTAGTGGAATTTTTAAGTGACCTTAAGCTCTACTCAGGAGCTCTGCTGATCAATTCTACATACTCAGATTGTATATTTAAACCCACTCATTTTTGTCTCCCCTCCATAAGTCAGTTTCTTCTCTATTTGACAGGATTTTATTAATCCCACCCTCTTCAGCTGTACTAATAAAATTTCTTACATGACATCTCATCAGATGATTACAGTAATCCAGAGAGATTAGATCAATTGTTTCTCATCTGTCTGACAAGTTATATAGCTCTTCATGTGAACACTAAATAAAAGTGAAATTTGTTTAAACAAATGTTCAAATAATAAGAAAGAATTGCATAATAATGCAAGCCCCCTAAACTGTAGTACATAAATATTAATTTCTTTCTAAGTATTTGATGAAATAAAAAGTTTCTGCTGCCAAAATCCTCCATTCTTTAATTTGTTGAATGCGTTGGAGTAGAGCTGAAAGGGGGGGAAACAAAATTCCCTTTTGTGGTTTGTTTTAATGTCTGGAAAACTGTTCTCACTCTGGCTTGGATCAAAATCCAGGAATTTTCATGTTTGTTTGGAAGTAGTATGGAGTTTTGGTGTTAAGAACACCCACCTGTCTTTCTGTCCTCTGGCTTCTGAAAGACCTGGATCTAGGGGTCCTGGCACCCAGCAAGTGCTTTATTGAGGAAGCACAGTGATGAGCTGGCAGGGCATCAAGAAAAGTTTCAAAGCTTGTCTGGCAGCAAATTTCCAATGGGATTTCAACACAATTGGACTATTTTAGCAAAAAAATTGCATTCTGAGGATGTAAAAAAACCCCAAAGTAAAATTTATCTGAATTTTCTGACCAGCTTTAATGTTAATTATTCTTGCTATGGGAGAAAGCAGATAATCTCTGTGTGGGACACAGAGTACAAACTATTTACAGTGTTGGGATTTGGTCTAAATACACTTCTGGTATGTCCTGTTGGGGTCTTGAGGGCGCTAGGGACCTACCTGTCTATGCCCATATTCTTTGGAGCTTCACCTCACTCTGCCCACAGCCCAGGATCTATGTCAAATCTCCAGGGCCATCAGTCCCTGCGTCATTTGGTGGGAAGCAGGGCTGGTCTGTTCTCCACAGCTCTGTCCTGCTCAGCCATGGGGACACATGACAAAAGACCTCCAGTGTTTCCAGGTTAAGTTGATGTCAACTTGCCTGACTGATGCTGTGAGGAGACATGCTTTCAACCAGCCTGGGTTGTAACCCTTTCTGTTATTGCGGATATACTGAGATCTCAGAGCTGGAAACAAGTGTTAGATGGTTAGTGAGGTCCATGTTTATCACAACTCTCACCGTAGGAAAGAAGGAAATAGGTGTGAAGAAGCAAAGTGCCTTGCCAGAGTCACAAGAAGAAGCCACTAGGTCCTCACAATATTAAAACTTTTCTCACAAATAGCAATCTTACAAACACATTTTAGACTATAGCATGCTCTGGATTTATATGGTTTGATGTAAGTGAATTAATTTGGTTCGGAAGTCTGGTCATAATGCAAAATTGAGGGCATAAAGTGCTTACATTGTAACTCCTTTAATATTCTATATTTTGATAAAACTAAATTTGGCCTAGGATTTAAAATAAAATTATTCCTTGTTATTATCTTCTGAAAAGCCACAGTTGGCAATAAATTAGGATTATTAACTCCATGTAAATGTCTGGAAAAAAGTCTATTTGAAAATTTGAGGAGAATTATAAAATATAATTTTTGATGTTCAGAAAAACTTCATGCTACGGAGTTGATCCAGATATTTTATAAAAAAATACTGTTTTCTTCAGTTCACATCACTTTCCCAGTTCAGTTTAATGCTGGGATCAAATTTACCAGCTGGAGCACTGGAATGAGGAGGAAGACAGAAAGTGAGTGTTGAAAAAGAGCTAATGAGAAAAGAATGTATTTAAGCTGTCATTTGACTGCAGAAAAGACAAAAACTGATGAATAACTTGATAGTTTAAGGGTAACTTTCTGTGTTCTTATTATATTTACAAACCTGTGTTACCTATTTCTATTTACCTTTAAATTAAGCTGGTGATGACTCAAAAGTACATCTCTTACACAAAAAACAATCTGCTCTCTTTTCGTGGTAGTTCCCTTAGCTGGATCTATAGAATATTCATACCCAGTTTGGATCTCCAATGTGTTTCTTGGTAGTAACCCAAAAGTTGTGTTATCAAGGCTGCAGGAATAAGTTTGAGAATCTAAGAAATCAATATGAAGGAGTATAATTTCTCATATGTTCCATAAAATGTTAAAATTATTTAGGAAAAACACCCTAACAACAATTATAGCCCAGGATGTAAAGTTGCAAGCAAAATAGCATTCAGGGGCTTCATCTCAGCGTCAAATCAAATTCCCATTTCAGAATATTGATGCTTCCTTATGTGCAAATAATTTCAAATCCAGTTACAAAAGTATTTTTTATCCTACCTAATATACATGATATTTGAAGCTTGCACTCCAAGGCACAAACCAGTTATTAAGCCACAGTAGGGAAGAAGAAGTGTGTACTGTTAGCAATTTATCTTTTGCTTGTCAGTGCTGGAATTTCTTGGTCCTTTCTAAATCCTGGTCCTTTTCTAAACACAGTAAAACAAGCTAATGGTCTGATCCAGCCTGGCAGTTTTTATGAAGCCAAGTCACAAATGGAGGTGGGTAGATCCAATAGATGACAATGACAATTACATGCCTGTTAGTACAGATTGACCTAGTTTTTCTTTGATTTATGCAGAAGGTGACAACTAAAGCTAATCTATGACAACTATTGTTAAAGTACAAGCATTGCACAGTTCTAGAACCACATAAATATGCAAAGTTATTTCTAAATATCTTTATAAGCCTCTATACATGTGTAAATTTTCTTTTGTCAAAAGTATGCCCAAGTATGGCAATGTTAACTGCATTTGGGTTCTGTATATTGTCACAGAATATAGACTGACTGTTTATTGCCCTACCTGCCTCTCTAGTGTATTTATAAATTCAAATAACTGCTGTACTGGGAGTTATACTGCATCTTAGAAATTGTGACTTTGAATGGACTAAAGCATGCTCTTCTTTTTTTCTGCTATTCTTTTTTTCTGATACTTGCTTTGGGGATTTGTTGTTGTTTTCTTCACTCTAAAAGAATATTACTTTCATCTCCATTTGGTTTTCTTAGCTGAGAAAAAACCTGAATGAAGATTTCAGGAGTAGTCTTCCCAGTATTACTTCCTAGAAGGACTGTGAGGTCTAAAATGTTTCTTGAACCAGCCTTACTGTGCTTTTATTCAGTCTTTTTGATCAGCTGGTGTGACCTTCAGAGCTGCTATGTGATTTCCTATCTTTGCACTCCTGAAAAACACAGAAGTCAATAATATTAAATAAAGTTTTAGTGTTCACCATGTGCAGACTTTGAGTGCTTCCTGTCTTCATGACATACGTTTTTCTTAAAATGTAAGCTCTCCTGGCTATAAACCGTGATGTTTTATGACTTAAAAAGTCCTGGATACATTTATTGGTCTTTAAATAAAAACAGCCTGGCAATGTGTTGGGTGGCTAACCCTGCAGTTTTGTGCATGAGGAAAGGCAGGCACTGTCAGCTGGTATACACCAGCCCAGACCACTGGGCACAGAGCTGCTCAAGCAGGCTTGTGGGGACTGCAGAAGAGGTAACTTGCATTTTACTTCTCTGTTGACTTCAGTACGCAGCTGGGATTGAATGGAGATTTACATTATCCTGCAGTCCTTAGCCTGGTCACTAGAGTTCCCCTGAAAAGCAAGGAGGGCATGTAGTTGTTTCATGAAAGCTACCAGTGAAGATTACATTTGTGTGGGATGAGTTTACTTGTTTGTGGAGCTGGCAGGCCTGGGTTCAATGCCTTGTTTTGCTTAGGGAGGTGTATTTTGCACTTAACTGAAGTTTCTTTAACCATCAACTGTTCTAGGTTGACCTTCTTTTGAATTCTTTCATTTCAAAAAAAAAAAAAAAAAAAATAAAAAAAAATCAGTAAAAAATTCATTGCCTCAGGGACATGGATAAAGAAGGAATGTTGAATCACAGAGCAACACCCAAGGAACCCAGGGAGAAGAAAGCACCACAGAACTGCCAAGTCAAAGTAATGAAAATCAGAATATTAAGTCTGTCAACATTACGAATTTGGTCTTGGGTGGCCGTGCAATACTGAGACAAATCCCTTAATTTTCCCTAATGCTGGTTTGGTTCACAAAGAAGTTTAGATACACATAAATGGGATTCTTTTCAAGGATAATTACATTAGAAACTCTGCTTCAGGTGCTCACCAAATGCAGTCATCTGTACTGGGAAAATAATGGTCCCAAGCAAAGACAGTTTTTTCCAGCAGATTGAAATCACATGTGGTGGGTGCAAGAAATGGGCTAGCTTGAATTAAATCCCCAAATTACATTTATTATAGATGTAGAATTCTCAGCAATTCCTTTGATCTTTTCTGTTCCTCTTGTGCTGAAGTTTGGATGAGCAGAGAAATAAGTTCAGACGATACTGGACCAAGAATGAAAAGTTAGATTTTCGAAATCCGAAGAGAGAATTCAACCAGTAAAATGGATGCTGCCAATATAGCCCTAATATTAGACTAATTTTAAAGCAATATGCAGAAAACATTTGTTGAGATAGGAGCTATTGAACTGAGAGGCAATGAGAAACAAGAAAAGTTTTCACTACCATTAACTCATTTTAATGTAATTTTCTTTAGTTCAGTTGGTTCTTGAACTAACAGCCCTGAATGCAAGATAACCCACAGTTTTTCACTGACGATATATAGGCTGCATGTATGAGCTTATGTTCCAGCTATTGAAAGTATGGCTAATTGAATTTCTGATTGCCTTCTGATCATTCTTTTCAATATGTACACTGCCATTTGGGGAAATTACACTAATGCATTTTTTAAATGCCCGCACGGCCACTTGTAAATTATTTCTGTTGTTAAACGTAGTTCTGCATTCAAATGCAAAAAAATGTATTTAGTAGGATATATTTCAGTGAAATCACTATTTTTCTTTCACAATTACTGTTTTACCTTTTTAGAGACTCTGAAGGGATAAAACAAGCAATTTCAAATAATATAAAAAAGGTAGATCATGGACTAAACCCTATCAGTTGTTAAACAACCTGGTTTTGAATTACATTGAAATGAAAGTTCAACTGCTGATAAAAGTAGTAGCATTAAAAATATTGTACCTTGTTTAAGAACACTTTAAATCAGATAGTGTAATCTAAAATTGCATCTTTAATCATCTGCTTTATGTCCTACTTCGGGCACAACTTCAACAGTTAATAAGAGAAGAAATATATAAAGTGGAAACAATGCCTAGAAATTCATAGTTTCTTGGAAATCTGGATTAATTATAATGGTATTCATACAATTCAAATCTGTCTCAGAGAAGAGCAGATACATTTAGTTGATAAAGGCTTTGGAAAAAAAAGGGTGTGTTCAGAATCACATATTTCCAGGATGACTAGTTCTTGACAGAGGTTTGCAGAGACTTCAGTTAATAATATTTTCAGACAAAAACAAAGAGTTTAAAAAAATGAGAACTGCAGGAGAACTCCCCATTTGCTAACAGTGTTTGACTCTGAAATACCTTGCTTCCAGACATCCAAAATCTGAAGTTAGATGCATGGGAGGAAGAAATATTAGAAAACAAGATCAGAAATGCAACTACTGAGCTGGGCAACCCCTAAACCTGGCTGATGGAAAATGCTGGGAACACCCTGAAATTTTGACACAGGGCAGAAATAAGCACTTGGCTCAGAGCAGCAGGCTGACATCTCTCTCTAAGCGCAAGGCACATAAAATTATATTTCCCAACATCTGTGTAACTTGACCTTTTATCTCTATGCAGTGGAGTGTGCAGACATGTGAGGACAATGGAGCAGTTGCTCAGGCAGCATTAAATCTGAAGGTTAGTGCACTGTACATGGAAAGGCATAGGCTCCTTTTGGCCCAGCTAAGGATCTGACCATGCCATGTAGAGCAAATTGCAAAATGATTCCATGGGTTGAAGCATTTCAGTCACAATACATGTGCAAAAGTCATAAGCTGAAATTTGTCCTGAAAATATGCTTATCTACAATTACAAGCAGGTTTTCACAATTAGCAAATGTAATATATCTTATAATCAACAATGACATTTGGTATTCAGCTACTAGAAAGTGCAAATTGCCAGACTCCGGACCAATTACTTTCAGTTAGGAAAAACAAATAGTATTAACTCTTGAGGAATGTAAATTAAATCTTAGGAGAGGAATTACTATTAGCTAACCATGACACTAAGTAAGAAATGTAATGAATACTTAAATGCTGTTTTAGAAATCTTTCATTTGTGGTCAAATTAGGCCACAAATGCTAGTAAGTCACGCAGTATCCAGAAATGAAGTGACAGATATTTGGATATAAAACAGTATTCCAAACAGTTCAGATGCACATCACCAATTTCAAGCTAATCTTCCATGAACTTAAAGAATATTGAAATAAATATTTCCTTCTGCCACAGCAGCAGAAGAGTAAAATAATTTATTTTTTTTCCTGTGTTAGTAACAAATTACATTTTGCATCATGGTGACATTTGAAAGGTACATCTCTCTGTGTCAGATAAGAGTAGTACCATTCAGGGAAGTCACTTCTGTTCTGAACATCTTACAATGTACAGGCACCGCTGATAGATAAAACAAAAGATGGGGGAAGGACAAGAAAAGAAGGGACACAGGAAGCTAATATGATACCATTCAACATCAGTCTGTTATAAAGAAATACATTCATATCTCTTGTATCTCTGTGGACTAGGACATAATTGGTAAAGAAAGACATTTTTAGGCAGAAGGCTACCGCTCAGATTGCAAGATCCTGGACTGGTTTCAGAATTCAAGAATCTGTGTGTGGTGTTTGTTTTGTTTTTTTTTTTTTTTTTTTTCCTGGAGGACTTTCCTTCAGTAAATCTATGGGTGACTGGGAAATAAAATCTTAGCATATTTAGCATATTGTAAAAACTGGTTTGTTAGCTGATTTTGGTTAGTGTTCAGCAGTTTTTCTCTTAGAGAGAACATGTGGTTCGAATAAGTCATATATAGACCTAGCAGAAGAATTTGGCGTATTGTTAGTTAGGAATTTGCATTATAAGTGGGCTATTGATGAATGACAGGAGACAGAAGGTGTATCTTTTAAAGGTAATGTAATGATTAGTATGCATCGTGAAAGTCTACAAGCTCAGTTTAGGAAGCAAAGAAGTCTGGACAATTTTTGCTGCATGACTAGCTAAAATTAATCTTAGTATATGAAACTTTAGTAGGTCATCCAGTCTTATAAAATTCAATGCACTTTCGGTTGTGGTTACATACTGAACCTGTATAAACCAGAGCACTCACATATCTATATCTATATCTACGGATATAGATATGTGAGATATATATATATGTCTAAAGAAAATCAATATATATATATTCCTTCAGATAAACTATTTTTGAAAATGTCTTGCAGTTGTTTATACCTCTCAATCTGAAATAAATGAGGATGGTTTGACTGTCTAAGAATACTGCTTCTCACCTCCTTTGTTAATTACCCTGACTGCACAAGTGGTAGTCATGCTGGTATTTTCTAACTTATTTTGTTGCTGACTTCTTTGCCTTAGTAATGTTCTTCTAATACAGATTTTGTATGTGTAATATATTTTATTATTTCTTCTTCCTTTCCCTAATATTTATTCAGCTGCAGTCTGCAAACTGGATTTGTATGCTTTTTTGTCTTTAAATATTTGCTCTTATAGGAAGACTCCTACTTGTACATTTCTGGTGATGATTCTGATGAGGTATCCCAGCCTTCAGGGCACAGTTCTGTCAGCAGGTGCTCCATACAAAGCAGTGTTCAAAGTTCAGGTTATCTTCACAATAGTGTAATTTTCTGTAATGATTCAGCATGCAGTGAGGGAAATACTGGCATAGGGCCCAGAGAACTTAAGCATCTCTTTTTCTTCTGAACTAATATTTACAGGTTAAATACCCCATACTTTAGAACATAAGTAAAACGTTATCATTACAAATACTGGTGGTATTGTACTGGTAGTATTTTTATGGGTGTCAATTTTCCTCATTAAAAGAAAAAACCAACAAAAGTCAACTTCTCAACACCAAAATTCAAGTTGTTATTAGATCTGTGATTACAAGAACAAAGATGTTTGACATCAATTTTAAGGCAGCTAGATTTGCTTGCAGGCCTCTGTTTTCACTCTGTTTTTTAGGTACAAACAAAAAAATAAACCTGACATTATTCACCCTTCTGACTTATGCAATGATTATCCACAATGGTCATCCATTAAACCTCTTTATGTGCTTGCGGCAATACCTATACTATATAAAATCACCAAGTATTTTATACACATCATAATTTTTTTTTTTTCTCACAGTGAAAAGTTACTAAAATATTGAAAAAAGAAACATATTGTTAATTCATTTGGTGTTTAAAATCCTTTACAGTTGCAACGTTGTTTGCAAAATAGAGTATGAATTAAAAATCTATAATTAGAGACTTTGAATTTCAAACAGAATTTTAACAAGAATGCTATATATCCTCTTTCCAAACTTCCCTATTACAAGTCCATGTTTATACTAGAAGGGATTGTAAAATTTTAATAAAAAGAAATATCAAAGAAAAATCATCTGTTTTAAAAAGTCAATACGCCAAACAAAATTTTAGTCAAAATTTTTAAATGATCATTCTGCAGTTAAGTGTATCAATCATCAATCTACTTTTTGACAGTGTTCTTCCTGGTAAAATCAATATTAAATCATACAAGTAGTACACAATATGAGATACTTCCATTTCATACCAACTCCCTGAAGTTATTGCCAGGAAACAGCTGGGGTGCTTACTTGTGTAGAGAGGGGAGCCAAGATATGAGAGTTAGAAGCAGTGGTGGGGAGGAAGGCTGGGTCAGTGAAATCATCAATCACAAAACAAGGGACCTTCAAAGGCCATCTAGTCCAGCCCTTGTTGCCACCTTTTGGGGCCTGCCCCAGCTCGTGTTGCAGGCGTGGCTGCAGTGCCACGTTTGTGTCATTCGGTGGCAGAGAGGAGAAGGCGAGGTCTTCCCCTGGTGCTCTGACCCACGTGGGCTCCCAGGATTTCTCAACAGCCTGACATTATTGCTTTTCTGTTTGTATGTTACACTTGAGAGGCGGCGGGCGTTGGCCGAGTGGCGTAGGCCCCCGCCTGTGGAGCCGGCTCCTCCTCTGAGGACGCTGGTTCGAATCCTGGAGGAACTCGCTGTCGCCGTCCGAGCGTGCTCGGCCGTGGCAAGATGAACCTCAGGAGTAAAGGGAGTGGGGCCAGGAGTGGGGTCAGTTCTGCACACCCTGTGCCTCACTTAAAAAATCCATTGCGCAGGCTTATCCCCAGATCTTCGTTCGCGAAGTCCAGCCAACAACAACAGTCCAGCCCTTGTGCAATAAGCAGGGACATCTTCAATTAGATCAATTCAGAGCCCCGTCCTAGCTGACCTTGAATGTTTTCAGGGATGGAGCATCTACCAGCTCTCTGGGCAATCTATTCCAGTGTTTTACCATCCCCATTGTAAAAAACTTTACCTTTAAATCTAGTATAAGTCGACTCTCTTTTAGTTTGAAACCATTGACCCTTGTCCTATCACAACAAGTCTTATTTTAACATTTTAGTAACATGTAGAAAGTGGTTGTACCTACATGATATGGCCTACCTCACTTTTGTTTCAACATCAGCTACATGTCATTCACTTCAGTGAGGAGATGAATTCAAGGTAACATACCCATGGTGGTATTGAAGGGAAAGTAATTTCCTGCAAGGGTGTCAGGCATGTGCAGGATCCATCTCCCAAATATCATGCTTCAGGAGCCATAGGTAAGGGAAGACCAGAACTGAGAGTTTCAGTCAAACTTAACTGTGAGGACATTCACCCTTGTCAAAGGGTTAGCAACACCAGTCATGTAGCTTCAGGAAGCTTATGACTGAAGAAACAGTTAAACACACTTCCCTTTTACTTCAAAATTCCCTTTTACTTCAAAATTCCCTTATACCTAAAAGATAATAAAAGACCAGCATGACATGAATGAAAAACAAAACAAAACAAAACAAAAAACAAAACCAGCAGATACTCATTGGATAAAAAATTTGGACCAATGGGACAAAATATTTGAAACTAGTTGATAAAAATCTCCATTGGCAAAGTAATTTACTATAAAAAGGAGACTCTGATGATAAATGTTATCAAAATGAAATGTTTCAAACAATTCTGAATAGAATATTCCTGATAGGTTAAATACAAATTATTTATCAAGAGTCTTCATTTAGTAGACAAGATCTTTCAGTGGTTCATTTGAAAAGTATCATTTAAAGATGGTAAATGTATGCTTGGAAAGACCAGATAAGAACTTGATCCACTGTCTTTTTTTGTCCCATTTTATGTGTTCAGGAGACTGATCCAGATAAAGATGTCCAGACAATACACTAATAGACAGATTTGCTCTTTATAGATAGCAGCTTATCATTACAGAGTGTCCGTATTGAAGATTCTCGGATTAATCATGTTTTTACAGGTGTCTTTCTTGAGATGTTTTAAATTTTTGAAAAATTTTATAAGTTTGCAAAGACTATATGAACATCTATTTATGAAATACATTTATAGCAGCTTCTTTAAAAAGCTTTTTTCAAGTTTAAAATTTTCACTGAAACCATATTTTGCACAAAGAGCAATTTATGATTAAGAATTCTCTTTGAAGATGAGCACTTGTGGACAAAAATAATGAAACATTTTATACACTTTTCTCTGTGCTTTCAGCTATTCAAAAGTAAAGATTTTGCAGATGGTTTTGAAGAAGGTGGGAGGGAAGAAATCAGATATTTATCTCATTTAGAAATAAAATTGTGCCATAATGGTGAGATTTTAATGATGGATTTTGTTTTGAAATACAACAGAAATAAATATTACTCAGTGCATGAAAAATCCTAGGTTTCAGGAAACTTGATGTGAGATGGTTTGAAATAAACAACCAAGATAAATAGCTGCTGCCTGAGAATGAACTCAGTATTTTTCTCAGTGCTTGTCCTGGGGGAGATTAGAGTGCCATAACCACAAGAGCAGAAGCATATCACTCAGCGGCACAAATAAAATTTATTTACACAGAATATGGGATAATGGCTTCTGTGCTCAGATCCCCCTTCTAGAGATGTCTATTCCTTGACACAGTCACACCAAAACAAGCCACAGGTTTCTCCTTGACTTTAGTGCAGCTCAGACACCACAGGGAACCCGAGGAAAGAGGATCCACGCTAACTGAGCTCTGTCCAGCAGGCCCACTCTCTGCCTGTAGCTGCACTTCAAGCCCAGACTGATACAAGGTTCCAGCGTGGATTTAGGAGGGACCAACCTTTTTATAACCAGGTGACCCACCCGATGGGTGAGGGAAAAGCTGTGGATGTAGTCTACCTGGACATCAGCAAAACCTTTGACACTGTCTCCCATATCATACTCCTGGAAAAGCTGGCAGCCCATAGCTTGGATAGGGGGACTCTGCTGGATTAGGAACCGTCTGGACGGCTAAAGCCAGAGACTGGTGAATGGTGCTGCATCCAGTTGGCAGGCAGTTACCAGTGGTGTTTCCCAGGGGTCAGTGTTGAGCTCAGACCTGTTTAACATAGGTATGATCTGGAGAGTGGCCAGGCAGAAAGGGCCCTGGGGTACTGATTCACAGGAGGCTGAACATGAACCAGGAGTGTGCCCAGGTGGCCAAGCAGGCCAATGGCATCCTGGCCTGTATCAGAAATAGTGTGGTCAGCAGGACTAGGGAAGTGATTCTTTCTTGTCCTTGGCAGTGGTGAGGTCACACCTCGAGTTCTGTGGCCAGTTCTGCATCTCTCAGTTTAGGAAGGATACTGAGGTGCTGGAGTGGGTCCAGAGAAGGGCAACGAGGCTGGTAAAGGGACTTGAGCACAAGTCCTGTGAGAAAAGGCTGAAGGAGCTCGGCTTGTTCAGCCTGGAGAGGAAGAGGCTCAGGGGAGACTTAATCACTCTCTACAACTACCTGAAAGGAAGTTGTAGCGAGGTGGGGGTCATTCTCTTCTCACAGGCAACCAGCAAAAGGACAAGAGGGCACAGTCTTAAGCTACACCAGGGAAGGTTTCATTAGGAAAACATTAGGAAAACATTTGTTACAGAGAGAGTGACTGGGCATTGGAGTGGGCTGCCCAGGGAGGTGATGGAGTCACCATCCCGGGAGGTGTTTGAGACTGGATGTGGTACTTAGTGCCTTGGTCAGGTAGACAAGGTGGTGTGAGGTCAAAGGTTGGACTCAATGATGTCAGAGGTCTTTTCCAACTTAGTTGATTCTGATTCCGACACCCAGATACCAAGTTACCCTTGAGTGAGAGCTATTTTCTCTTTTTATTGCTGTGTAAAAACAGATTGCCAGAATAAGCTACCAAAGGCCCCATGCTAAAGTCTGTGATTTTCCCCATATTCATCATCAATCACAATTCATTACCTGTGCTACCATCACTTTCCACTCTCCTGCCCCAAATGAAGTAGAGAGATATCCAGCTGCTAATAACTCGACTGTTTTCTTATTTCTTTCCTGCATGTACCTAACACACTAGAGCAGGCCAGATCAGGTTGTGTCTCATTTAGCAGTGCTCTTGGCTGGGCACTCCCTTGACACTTATCTGTGCATCTCTGTTCTCTGAGCAGACACCAGCACCACCTAACCAGTGAGGTCTTGGCAGCTGTGGTCAAAGTCCCACCTACCTGAGCTGTGCTTTCAGATAGGCTTTATTCTCGATTACTATGCAGTCATATTCCCAAGTTAAATACATCTGTTACCAGCATACATTACTTCCAGAAGACAGAATTCCCTATCAATTATGTGCATAATTAAAAAAGTTATTTAAAGAAAAGACAAGCCCTTGTCTCTTATAAAAACCATGACACTCTATCAGGTGGTCTAAAGCTGCCTAGCAATTTTGCTGATACTATTTTTGCATTTCCTTTGAAACCGTTTCAGACAAATAGAATCATATTTAGGTGCTTTGCAAATTTTAGTTTGGGATAATGTATTATGAGAAGTGAATAAATGGCTTTAAAGCTTCATCCATAGGAAAAAATATTCTGATTTGTAGCATAGGTAGTCATTGTATTTGCTAGGTTTTCTGAGTATTTCTGTGAAAATAGTTTCAACTGCAGCCAGCCTGATACTTCATAATAAAACAAGAAGATTGATTTTACTGATTTGAAAACAGAGGGGTAATTATATTCTCATTTTCATGTTCATGATGTGCACAATTCTCCTATCAAATTTTAATGGGTGTTGCAAGTGCAAAAACATATGCAAGAACATAGGGAAAACACCACAAAGCTGTTAGCTTTGAAATTCGTTGTCAGATAGCAAGTATCATCGTTATAAATCTTAACTTTCACAGCCAGCAAGAGCTGCAGGCTAGACTAGAGAAAAAGACAGTCATGGAACTGTAGCTGTGCATTAAAAGTAACACACTGTACATTGATAAAATATGTATTGTGATGAAATTAATATTGAACAGTGAATTATATAACCTTTTCCCGATTTTCTTTTCCTCAGGCAAAAATCAACAGTTTTCTAACTGCAGTATCCTTCACAATTAATTTTCTGTACTGTCAAAAGAGGTGTATTAAACACTCTGGGAGAAAACACACTCTGATATGGTGGCAGCAGGGTGCATATGGTTTCGTAACAACATTAAAAGCTCATCTTTCCTTCTCTCTCTTTCCAGGAGTTGCTGTGGGAAGGGTGACACAGAAGTGAGAGTGTACTCCCTGCAGTTCGTTTTAAGGGAGCTGTGAAAAAAGATGGCATGGAGGAGTGCAGGGTGTACCAAGTAACATCTGCTCCTAAATGGATGCAATAATATTCAACCTGCTTATCACAAACAGAAACACATTATGTTAAAGAGGGCAGCAGTGGGACTCATACACCAAGTGGAAGACAAGAAAATTAAGCAAGTGGACCACTAAAATTTGTGACATCAGTAAACTGCTTAAATGAGCTGGTGCAATCCTGGTGACATGTCCATTTATTAAGAACACAGGGAAAGTTAGGAATACCAGTCATTTGAAAAAAGGCAGAAAATAAATATATGAAATTGTGATTTGGAGTATGTCTTTAAAAGAAGGTTGGAGGAAAGATAAAGTTTTCTCTTGGTTTTTGGCCACTCAAAATTTTGAGGGTGAAACTAGACAGTTAAAAAACAATGAAAATAAAAGGATGGTAAAGTTTACAACCAAATAGAGAGCCAGACTGGAATTTGAAGGGGCAACCAGAGAGAAAATCTTTCTTGTGTTTTCACAGGACATTTTTTGCTTTTCTGATATCTGACCTTTCTTAAGACTGTAGTGATTCCCTCCCTGCCCCACCCCCCCTCCCCGGATGCTTCTGGCACCCTGATTCAAGTTCAGTGAATGTTGCATATATATTTTGATTATATATAAAAAAATCCTGCATATAATGATGCACAGATGTTCATTCCTTTCTTAGAGGAATAACTGTGCCATTAAAAAAACCCAAAACTCAAACCTTAAGGCTATCTAAAGAAACTTCAGTGAGGGAGGGAACTGAAAAAGATCAGACACAGTGAAAATAGATGTTTCAAGATAAGAATTAAAGACAGCATGTGACACAAGTGAAAAGAAATACTGGGAGGCTGATTGAAATCAAATGTAACAGAAAAGTTAGATTTACAGGTAACTTGATGAATTACTTGAGATGACACTTGCAGCTGTGAGGATTTTAGCCCATAACTTTGCTCTGTGGCATGGCACCACCAGCAGGCCCTCACCCACATGAGTGCTCCGTCCTCAATCCTCCCTGCAGGAAACATCTCAAACACATCTACTGCTTCAGCCTTTAATTGCAAGTTTTCCTTTTCCCAAACCACGCTGTTATAGGAAAAAAAAATAAAAATTTCCATCTTCTTGGAAACACTACAGAGATTGTAATATTTTGTATAATTTTTTTTTTTTTTACACCTGAAGAAAAACAGAAGAAGGACACAAAAAAGTATCATGAGTTCTTTTATGAAAGGGTAAGACTATCTCTGTCAGAAATTAATGAGGTTTCAGATGGCAGTTTTATACTTCCCTGCAGGGGGAAATAGTTCTATACTGCTTTTCCACCAAGTACGTTAAGCATAAGTCTAGCAGCTTCATCTAGCTTTTCAGTCTTTCTTTGCTCAGTACTACACACTGAGCAAAATCTGACTCACTCTATGCTGGTAGTGCTTTTAGTGAGTTGCTATGAAAAACAGCATGGCATTTTAACCTAACAGCATGAAAGTGTACATTCAGGCATCTCCACTGGAAACAACATGAAATAGGAAGTAGATAATATTACCAATGCTAGATGCATGATACTGTGTCACTAACCAAGTGCTTGTAAACATTACAAAATACAGACACTAACCCACAGATTCTGCATTTTTAAAGGTTGATTTTGTAGAGCCCTTATGCCTAACAGCAGGCTCTGCAGCATCCAAACTACCAGATGCCAGCTTGTTTTGATTAGGTTTTTGGTTTATAGTAGGATATTGCTAAGAGGGTGCATGTTATGGTTGGGCACGGTCCCCGTTTGTGAGGGGGCAAACAGAGGCATTTATTGAAGTTACAACACAATATATAGGTTCAGGAAGTAAATATTCATCTCAGAGGTTGGTTTTAGCCTAAATATGGGAGGAGATATTACAACTGAGAGGTGACATTATGGTTGCTATGGAGGGCAGTCAGGAATGCGAGGTCAGATTATATTTAATGAACATGAGAGAGAAGAAACAAAGGCATTGATAAGGTGAAAGTTTATCTGGACTAGGGAGTACACAGAAACCCACAAATCTTCTCAACAGCAGGCAGCTTGGAGATACTGAGGCAGCAGATGTCAGCAGACTTGATTGAGTCTTATCAACCAGGGAGGCTCTTTCAACATTCTCCCAATACACTTTCCCAAGGCCTCTTTGACTTTCCAGACAGCTTTCTTGAAACCAAGATATTTTCGAACTCCTGCAGGTGCAGACTATCAGGTCTATTCCTTTGTCCCCTTATTTATTTGCTTTATTTGTTTTAATGCACAGGGAATAAACAATTCTCTGTTTAGCTGCAGTAAAACTCTGAGCTGGCATGTATGGTGTGACAATCCTTTGAATTAATTAAGAGACAAAATCAGATCAAAGAGTGTCTGTGGAAGAAGGGGACTTGGTTTGCTCTTAAGAGACTGTCTATAAGAACAGGTCTCTAATGGGGGATGATTTTGTGTGCGTGTGTGATAGAAAGGTGGAAAGCAGGAAGGTATACCTGTATCAGGGAAAAGCAAACTTGCCAAAGCATGCTTTTCAAAGTTCTTTGATAAAATATCTCCAGGTTTTATCATAGGGAGGTAAATTGGGAGAATTATCTGTAAGAATTTCAGTTAAAGAAGTGTCTGATCTCATTTTGAAATAATATGGTATGTTTTTAATTTTTTTTAAGATTGGTTTTGAAATGGAAGTCACGTTAAAACAACTACCTTTGTTCTGAAAAAAATGCATTAATTCTTTTGGTTAAATGCAGAAATTAGTTTTCTATGATTTTGAGGATAAAAATAAAGGAGAGACTAAAAAATAAAGGGGGGGGGCCACACTGTGGTGGTGGAATATCTTTTAATTACTCCAGAAGGGTCACAATAAAAATTAACCTATATTTGCAAAGTTCTTTTAAGAGGTAGCACACCATCTTGCTAACGTAAAATTCCATCTGTCTAGAAAGACTGGATTATAAACAAATTACTCTGCCACTGCTAATAGTATATATAGTTTTGAACTTTGTTCTAAAAAAAGAAGAGAAAGTGGTCCACAGTTGGAGGCAGGTCCTGTCAAATATAGAAGATTAAAGTCTGAAGTCTGTTGGTAAGGTTTTCTCAAAACAAGTAGAGTAGGCTTCATGTAACAGTTCTTTCAATTTCTGCAGCACAGATAGTTAGGTCTGAATGAGACAAGTTCACTTCCCTATATAGACAGTGCAGAAAGAGAATTACAGCTCATCTCACCTTGTGATGAAAACACACAATTATTAAGTGATCTGTTAAAATAGCTTCTTCCTCCTCAGCTCCTTACAGAATTAATGGTCAGGTATAGATATTGACATTATAGACATATGCATTCAGTTAAATAAACCTTTCTATAACATTTCTGGGATTTCTTAAAGCCATATATCAATCTTCTCTCTGTTCTGGGCAACTTCAGGAGTAGACACAGTCCATCATCACTGTGGTACAAGGCTACTCAGTGTAGCTGGCCAGCAAGCTGAAGGCACTATGCTGGTTTTTCCTGAAAACACTGTTATAAAAATTACCCAGTTGACCTTGGTAGACCCAGAATAGACTCAACTTTGTAGGATGGAGTAGAATCTCTTTAAATATTTTGTAAAGCTGCAACTGATGATTATCAGCGCTCATGTTTAAGGAGATGCCAAGCTCCAACTGGTTTAGAGGTGATTAGGCCTTGTGCTTTGCATATTTTAAATAAGTATTGTTGTTCTGAACCCAGCAGGAGCCTCCTATTAGGTTTGGTTAAGGAGTAAAAAAAAAAAAAAATACTTATGATGTTTGATATACTCCCCACCTCCAACTTCAAGTGAAATGACAGCAGTATGTCTTTCAAGTGTAATCCTTGGCCTGGAAACAACACTGTGGCATGGCTGACAAGTTTTCTGTTCTGTATAACAAGAATTACTTTTTCATCAATAAATCCTTTGGGTTCAACAGAAGAATAAATTTTGTTGATGCTGTTTGTAACCGTATACGGTTTGGAAGTGGAATCTGGTGAAATCCTGTCTCTGGAATTCCTCTTCCTTTGCCTCCTAAGGTTTTATACTACTATACTTGTTGGCTGAGTTTCCATCACTTAGATTACTTCCATTCTGTACTGCACTATATTAAAAGACACTGAAAGAAAATATCACAGGTTAGGACATATAAAAGCATTTTTAGAAAGTATAGGGATGGCAAAGATTCTTCAAACTTGCCTGAAGAATGGAGAGTTGGGACAGGCTGATCAACAAAACTCTCAGTAGCATGATCAGATATAGTAGCTGGTGGGAAGAGAGCAAAAGAAACTGTTGTTGTAGAAAAGAATAGGCTGAGTGGAGCAGCAGCAAGAGAATTTCCATGCCAATAATGTTGTAGATCGTGTATTACCATATGAAAGAATGAAGGACACAGGAGAACTGATGAATAATATATAGTCTCTTTATCAAGTACCATTAAGGTGAAAGCAGAGATCCTGGACTGGGCTTTTCAGGAGCAGTTTAGAATGGGATTTTCAAGGAATTATCATTGCCAGAAAGGCAAATGACCAACTTCATTTGTTGCCCTAAATGCTAAGGTGCCTCTAAAAGCTAAATGTCTTTTTGCTACTTGAAAATGAAACATCTCATTTGTGAGATACATGTCTTCTTTTTTACAAATCACTTTGTGAAATCAATAATTTAATTTAAAAAATCATGAGAATTTTACATACAATTCCTACTGTACTGAATTTATTTTAATTTACTAGTTAAACTTTGATGTTTATGATGATGCATACTATTTTAAATATAATTGTGATTTAATTATTATGATGATTATAGTAAATATTCCTAACATGTTTTAACAGATGTGATCATTAATCAGGTTTCATAGTCGCACCAACTGTTCCTCTGACTTACTATCCTTATAAATAGATATTTAGTACAATTTTCTAAACTGAATCTCCCCTGATGCAAATTAGACAGATTACATCACTGAGATACATTAATTATCCACCTCTTTTTACAGTAATACAATATTCTATAATATAATTTGAAACTGAATTAAACTTGTTGTTTTACATTTCAGAATTCAGAAGCTTGAATGAATAGTGGTTACTTTTGTGAACTCGTTGAAAGGTAAAGTTAAAACACAACCTGGATTTTTTAAATTTTCCTTGTTTTTTAAAGGAAAAGTGACTATATTTGCTTTTGTAAGGATTGTCACACAAACAAACACAGGAGTGCATGGTGTTATGTGAAATGTAGGAGTGGAAAACAGGCAGGTTATTTTTTCAGCAAAAAGCGAGTTTTACTAGTTGATGTCAGAGACTGATCTTCTGAATCGTGTTACTGACTCAGGTGCAAAATACTTGATTGTAAAGCATTTTAGAAACAAATTACAGAATTAGACCACTAAAATTGGTCTTGACACAGCCCATCCAAGATAATTCACAATTGGATGTGGAAGGAAAAAAATCCCATAACAATACCCTAAAGCACAAAAAAAAAAAATCAGAAAAAGGATTGACTTTTAACTAACAAACACTATTGTGTCAAAATACAGAGGAGAGCAGGGAGAGTAAGCACATTGATGAACCACGTATGGTTACAACACTGCTGAGAAATGTTGATCCAATTTTTTTAGAACTGTTAGATCATTTTATGAACATACCTAATCACTGAGCAGGTTTTATGTCCTCAATAACTATTATTTTGGTTTACTATCCTTATAAATAGATATTGAGGATGATTTTCTAAATTAAATCTTCTTTGTTGCAAATTAGGCAGATTACTGAAAATATTAATGTTACATCTCTTTTCACAATAATTTAATAAGTACTTGGAGACACCTATTACATTTCCTTACATTATTCTCAGAACAAATCCAATTCACTTTTAAATCTTTCCTTTTGGGTTATGTTGTCAAAAACTTGTATTTTTGTTTTCTTCCAATTTGTTGGCATCTTTCTTAGTGTGGTATCTAGAGCTTGTCACAGCGTTCCAGCTTAAGATTACCTTGCATGGAACAATGCAAAATAATTGCCTTCCATAAGAAAACAATGACACTCAATTATGCTATTTCTTTTTGACTTAGGAAAGTGGCCGTTGAATTTTTTTTTGAGTTATTTCTGTTTGCTTGCTGCCTGACAGGAGAATCTCTGCTCTCCTTGTTTGTCTTGTTTATAAAAGCTTTCCTAACTTTGTTTCCCTTACTAAGTGTTACTTCTTTCAGTCTTTTGTTTTTCTGTTTTATATCTCTGTTAATGGGTACATATTTTCTGTGGGACAGAGAGACAGAGACAGGTTACATACCAACCTACTTAGTTTCAAGATTTTGTAGCAGTAATGGCAAGTAATTTCCCATCTTCTCTTTGTATTGAAGTAGTGTATCTTTTGACTTAATAGAGACATTTTTCAAAACTAAAGATTTTTGAAAACTTTTTATTTCCCTGCCTGGGGTCTGTTCTAGCAATTCTCTATGCTGAAATTTACATTTATTTGAACATTTTTACTGTTCCACTGCTCTCACTTGTTCCCCACCTTAAAGACACAAACTACTGCTTTGCGATCAGTTTTATCCATTATTGTTTTCTACAGTGTGAGTTAATACCTTCTTTTTCAACATGTACAGTTCTTAATTAGGGCTGTCAACTTTTTCAAACCCATTTTTCTTCAGACGTACTCTGGCATATTTCTTTCAAAAAGATGGTGGTAGACCATACTTGTAAAGACCATCCATTACAATTTTTGTTTCATCTGATAATTCACAAATAGGCTTGTTTCAGCCCACATATTTTAATTTGTTTTTCATTAAATATCTATAACAAAATCAATCTTGTTTTATTCTGTTTTGTTTTCAACCACATGCTTTCAGCAGATATTTCTCAATTCTTTACAAACAGCAAAAAACCTGAGAGGTTAGAGGTTGTTCAACAAATGCTGAAACAAGAAAAAAAGATGGTGCCCATGTGTTTGCAATCCTCTTCAATTCCTTTATGCAAAACTTTATTCCTACATTGATTTCAGACAGTTTATCCTTCCCCTTCCCCCACCTCTGGTTCTGATCAAAGCACAATGAATATACCCCACTTCTATGGAAAATGACTCTCTCTCTCTTTTTCTTTTTGCAACCTTCTTGGTGGGTATTTTACTAAGTTGGCCATTATCCACTTACTATCAGATCTGTGTCAGTAAGGAAAGATGGTCTCTAAATTTTTTCTAGGTACCATAGAATCATAGAATAGTTTGTGTTGGAAAGGACTTTAAAAGTCATCTAGTCCAAGTCCATACAATGACCAGGGATATCTTCAACTAGATCAGGTTGCTCAGAGCCCAGTCTAATTGGACGTTGAATGTTTCCAGGGATAGGACATCTGCACCTTTCTGGGCAACTTGTTCCTGTCTTTCACCATCCTTACTTTAGAAAATTTCTTTCTTATATCTAATATAAATATATCTTCTTTTACTTGAAAACCGTTACCCTTCATCCTATTGCAACAGGCCCTGTTCAAAAATTTATCCATATCCTTCTTTTAGGCCCTCCTTAGGTACCGGAAGGCCGAAGGCTGCTATAAGGTCTTCACTGAGCCTTCTCTTATCTGGGCTGAAAAACCCCAACTCTCTCAGCCTTTTTCATAGGAAATGTGCTCCATCCCTCTGATTATTTTTGTGGCCCTCCTCTGCATCTGTCCAACAGGTCCATGTTTTTCAGTGCTGAGGATACCACAGCTGGATGCAGTACTCTGGGTGGTGTCTCAACAGAGCAGAGTAAATGGGCAAAATCTTCTCCCTCAATTGGCCGTCCACACTGCTTTTGATGCAGTTCAGGACACAATTTGCTGTCTTGGCTGCAAGAGCACATTGCTGGCTCATGTCCAGCCTTTCACCTCCCAGAACCCTCTAGTCCTTCTTGGTAGAACTGCTTTCAATCCCTTCATCTCCGAGCCCCTATTGATATCAGCAGATTGATATGTGCACTGGGGTATATTACAACAAAAAGTGAGAATGTTTATGCTGGTCTTAAATGAGATGAGGTTCCCCTCTTTGCACTTTTCTGTACCAACTTCTGTGCACGCTACTGCTTCCATGAGCTGCACTTTAGGCCTGTCTCTTTTATAAGCCTCTCCCTAGTACCATCTAAACCAGTGCTCAAATACCTGAAATCAAGGGATGGCTACAAAAAGGGCTTCAGGCATCTTTAGGTCAAGGACAGCTGACTGAGCTCTTAGAAGGTGATAGGGCTTTCCTTGTCCTTACCTGACAGCCACAGGTACCCTCAAGTTTCTCAGACTTGAAAACCAGGCATTTGCCAGTCCTGAACCTTGTCCCCAGAAGATCCAGAAGCTCCCGAAGCAGAACCCAGAGATAGGTGTGCAAACTGCCATCTCTGTTAGTTATACTTGTCAGTGAAGGGTACGTACCATGTGTAAAAAACACTCCAAAGCAAGAAATGTTGTCATTCTTATTGAAAATGTTGTAGACCAGATTACCAGTTGAAATAATGCAAGCATTTAAGGGTTGTCTCTTTTCACTAACCAGTGCCTGTTACAACTCATGAAAAATGATCTTTGTAGAAGGTAAGAGAAAATTCAAAAGCCTCAGATCCAGACTATCCTTCTGAATTAACAGAGCATCTCAGGGAAGCTATTAACGTAATTATCAAAACAGATCTTCTTTGTGAATATGTGAAGGTCTGACATTGTTGGGCTGCCACACTTGTCCTTCATAAAACCATTTGTTGTGTTAGCGGGGAAGAGAATGCACTGTGAAAACTGTCTTCCAAATCTGAGATTTTTTTTGCCCTTTTTTTTTTTTTGGTTGTTTTGTTTTGTTTGTTGGTTTTTGGGCTTTTTGGTGGTTTTGTTTTTGTTTTTGTTTTTTTGAGAAATCTTCTGTTGCAACACTTTTGGTCTAATAACATGTTCGTACCCTCACTGTGGCATAATACCACCTCAAGTAAAGTTTGATGTTTGTGGTATTCATGACACCTACTTTCTTGCTTTAATATTATTAGTTTTAAAATATACAGTCTTTTCTCTTCATAGAAACAGTCATATTTTATCAGCCCGAGGGTTCATCTGATCCAATATCCTTGCTGTAATAGTGGCAAGTAACATATGCTTGAACAAAACATATAAATAAAAGGAATCTATTAAATATCTTTTCTTAAATGTCCCACTGACCTCTGGCAATCAACAGTTTAGAAACTCCTGCTGACTTATTCCTAATTGCATTAGATGATATATATATCTTTCCTGCCACTCTACAAATTCCAATGACTGTGTGAAATAGTGTGAAAATCGGATGATCATTCACTGAGGTGTTTTATTTCATACAGTGTGATATCTCTTAGGAATTGAGTGTGACCATGTACATGGCTCTTTTCTTGGTGGCTGTATAATAAAACAATAAAAACATAGGCAAGAAAACATCAGAAATATAGTTATTCCATAACCAGAAAATAATAATCAATGAGCATGGCGAACAAATCAAGAGAATTGAGTTTTAGCTGTATATTTACACACACACATATATGTATAAACATAGATTGAATGTTCTATAATGTAAAATTTATGGTTTCAACCAGAAACGACTGTAAAGCCAAGAAGTTATATGATACACACAGCTCAACTTGAGAATCTTAAGGAAAGATCACTTGAGGTGCTGAGCACAGCCTGTGAAAGTATTTTTAAAATCATGAAGCACCCTAATATTACAGAGATGGGAGAATGCAATTATTTAAGTTCATGATGTACTTTCTCCTGCCTAACTGACATAGGCTTGTTGGTTTAGAATGTAAACTACAAGGTCCTCTGGAAAAAGTGGGAGGAAAAAGATTAAGTAAATGATAAGAAAGAGCAACAAATGCAACTGGAAATTAAATGGAACTGAGAATTAAACAGCTTGGCCAGATTCTGCAAGAGCCTGTGTATTTTTCAACTGGTGCTGAGCATACTTGACTCCCATTACAGCCACTGAGTTCCTAATGAGCTTACACCCTATTTTAAATACTTTGCAATGGAAGTGCTCATCACTAGATAATCTCATTCTTGTAATGACTGCCAATACAGCCGTTATGCTAATGAGACAACTAGAAATGAAAGGAGATAAAAGGGAAAAAAATATAACTAAAATCCAAAGCTGTTTCAGCGCTTCTAGTTTTTGTTTAATTATGTTCTTCCAAAGAATTATGAATTAATTAGGAAGAAAGGAGAGTAAATATTGCAGATGAAAGAATAAAATGCTTTAGGACTCAGGTAGAGTTTGGGGTTATTCCATTTTCTCATTTGTGTTTTAATATTGAACTGAAGTAGGGTCCTAACCTGAAAAACCTCCCTTAGAGATGTTTTGACTTCAGAGTACTTTGGTAAACTAGATGCCGCTATGACAGTTAATTGGGAAAATAAAGTACTATGGCTAAGGGAAACCTTCAGAGTTGAACTGGCAGAACAGCAAAAGAAATAGAAAAAAAACCAAATGAAATTAAGTTAAAAATATTTGCTTGAAAGATAAGATTAAATTATGAAATAGATTAAAACAATAAACTATGACTCAACACAGACAAAAGTGAAAATATTAGGATAGTTATAAGATGTGTGCATGGCCAGTTTCTGTGGTTAAATACTTCAGAGAAGATCTTTAAGGAACCCTTTGGACACTAATAGAGCACAAAGTCCATTCATCCTTGAAACTAGCTTGGGACAACAACTAGTGACTTTTATGCCCTAAATAAAAGATTATAATGACTTGAGAATGATCTCACATTAATTAGAGTTCCTTTGTTATCAGGAATGTTGTTATCCATCATTATGTGGAATATCAGATGTTTCCTGCAATAGCCTGCATCACTTTAAGAAACTGAAGTTGTGCAGAGAGATTTTGAAACCCACTTTGACCTCATTCTGACAACCAGTTTTAGAAGTCAAGTCTGACTGGGCAGGTCGCTTTGTTTAAGAAAAAATTTTGCCCAGAAGAAAGATCACTGATGCAAACCTCCAGAACCCAATTCTTATTCATTAACTTCCAGCAATTTTACAAGACTCCAAACTGTATGCTGACTTTTTTTTTTTTTTTTTTTTTTAAATGACAGCCTTCCAGGTGGTGATGACTAGTCCTTAGTCATATGATATATAATGTTTTTTGTACCATGACTTCAATCATTTCCAGCATCCTAGCCTGTTACATTCAGAAAAGTTGGAAAGCTTTCGAATACCTCTCAAGAGTAATTCTTCGTCATCATGACTGCACAGAGCCACACAAGTAAAATGCTGGCAATAAATAGAATTTGCAAATGGCAGGAAAATTGTTAAAATACACATAGGCTGCAAGAAGGAAGGCCTTGAAGCACTGCACCATTAAATTAGTATATGTGTACTTACATGGAAAGTTAGAGGTAATTGCCAAGTTACAGAACTCCACAGTTAATCAGTTGTGGTTTCTCTCTCATGTTACTATTCGTCATACAGGGACTCACTGAAACAACACCTCAGCCTTGGCCATATTGACCACCATCAGTGGTCCACCCTGGCCTCCAATCGGGAGACGTAGAGACACGCAATCTATAACGCTGCTGTCTCCTTTGAAACTGCACGCAGAATCAGTCTGGAGGAGAAAAGGCAACGCAGAAAGAACCGTGCCCTGATAGTACCACCTACGGAAACTTTCTGCTGTGCCTTTTGCAACCAGACTTGCCTATCTCGCGTTGGCCTTATCAGCCACCAGCGCGCTTGCAGCAAGCGTGGGTAAAACCCTCCCAAATCTTCGTTCGAGAAGTCTAGCCATGATGATGACTATTCGTCATGAGGCAAAGGGGGCATCAGGACAGTGATAAATCTAGTGTCACCCACAAAAACAAACAAAAAAAAGACACAAAAAAAAAATCAAAATCAGCCAACCAAAAAAAAAAAAAAAACACACCAAAAAACCGAAAGGCTTCAAAAAATTTGCTAACACTAGAAAACTGTATATTACAAAGGTCCAAAAAAAAATAAAACTGCAACTAAGTATTAGAAGATGAAGTCTATGTTATCATTGTGCATTTCATCAGATCTAGTTCTTTTTCATAAACAGACCTAGGTTAATGATGATACAGAGAATATATGTCAATAGTATTATGTAAGTTGCAAAGGGGAAGACCCATAGGTCTTTTGAGCCTCACCAGTAAGAGAAGTGGGGTTGCTTATAAGAGCAAAGGGACAGTTTCCTGTAGTATAAAATCTTGTTAGCAAGGAAATCTGATTTTTTTGTCTCTGTGAGATAGAACAGGAAATAATGAGTTTAAATTGCAGCAAGAAATTGTTTTAGATTAGGAGGAGTTAAGGGAAAAAAAGAATCAGAAATTTTGTTGCAATATATACATTGAACTATTGTCCTTAGGGGTACTGCAGAATGTGTACTGGTTAGATAGGCATCACCAAAATGTTGTGTAGTCACTGAGCATAACTGTAGCAAAAATGCAATTCATGGATAATGATGCAAACTTTTTGGTCCTTAGATTAGTTTTCAATATACTTTTAACTTCTTTACTTTTAACTCAGGTGGGAAAATAAGCAAAAACATGTATTGTTAATTGAATTATATGTTTCAGGTAACAAAATACAATTTCTGTAATAGGAATTTTAAAACGAATATCTCAAACAAGAAAAATAACTCACCAGACAACAGCTGTTGAAACTTAGGAAAGTTGCAAGTTCTTATATTTACACCTTTTTTATTTTTCCTCCAGTAGACAAAAATCCAAACTAAACAAGACCTGATCAGGATCTGAACAACTTTTAATCCAAATTTTAACATTTACAATAGAGAAGATGGTAAGGACCAGTGGGGGACAAAGACGTGAATTAGCATGTGTAACAGGGGAAATAAATCAGATTTAATGACACAATATTTCTGTGCAAGTAAGAGAAAACCTAATAATGCTGGCAAACTAAAACAGAAACAAAATAAAATTGCTCTGATTTGGGCATCAAGTAGAGAGAAGTAAAAGTCTATCTTTTCATGCCAAACAAATTAATTTAATCCAAGTCACAGAACAGTTTTTAGCCTTTTTTGCAGAAACAAATTCCTCAGCATGGAAATGCCAGTGAAGACTTAACAAATGTGCCTCCTGATGTTACAAAGACTTCAGCCTCCTCTAGTTCACCCCCACAATCCTTTATTTGGGAGAAATGTGAGGCAACCCCTCCTACTGTCCTTTCTCTTCCAATCAGCAAGAAACAGATTCCAGATAAGTATGAAGCAGTCTTGAGAAACCAAGTTAATTTTGTTTGTTTGTTGTTGTGGATTGTTTTTTTGTTGTTGCTTTCAATTTTTTTTTTTCCTACAGTGAAAATGCATTTGTTTTCAGTAAAGAAATTCCCTTCCCTCACCACCTCCAGGGTTTTTTTTATGAGAGGCCATTTGTTTTCAGTAATGCTGAGTTTTCTTCCCTGCTGCAAACACATTCACTTTTTGCAGCCAGAGTACAAACAGCAAATGCTCACCAGAATCACTCATCTCTATATTTCCCTGCTTCCCACATACCCTCAGCCCAGCTCCTTTAACAAGCCCAGAAGTGGCAAGCATATGTTACACATTGAAGAGTCTGAGAAGTTAATATTTTCTGTATGCTGCCTGCATTGACAGAAATTGTATATTCAGAAAAATGACGTTTATTTTTCTTGGTATGAAATTTCCTTAATTCTAACAGATGACAAGTTTCATAGTTGAATTTATTATTTTTTTTTTTTTCTCATGCATTCCAACAATTATTGTCATGTGTAACCATGGGAATGTATCTACTTTTCCTCCAAAAGGAAATAATATTTTCTATCTCTTTGATGCATACACTCTCGGGTATACTTTATGTTTCTTATTTAACCAAAATTGACATAACTAATCAGTTCTGAACAAGAAGTACTCTCCTTCTATCAACAGATAATAAGCAGTACACCTCTTGTCTAATCAACATGCCAGAAGCCTTGAATTGCTGACAGAAATATGTAACCTTTATTTTGTGTATGAGTGTTATATTCCTGTGGTGCTGTATAACCTTTGGGTTACATAAAGACTTGTGTCTGTGCTCTCTATGCAAAAACTTTTCTTTGTATTTTTAAAATTGGCAGCAATGGGAGTTCTGGTTTTGCAGGATCTGGTTTAAGGAATACAATACCTAGGTTCTCAGAATGGAGGAAGATAGGAGAAACAAATATGAATATCTACAGAAATGCAAAAGTGGCATTCATTTCGTAGTGCTGCTTCTGACTGATATCTGAAAACATCCATCCACAGCTGAGTGAATATTGAGCAGAAAAAACAATGACGATGAGATGGTGGATGTCTACTCTGTAGCATGGACTACATCTGAACAGCCCTTTGTGCTCAGACTACTCAATATTGCCTTTCTTAAAGAACAATGGATAATTGTTGCTTCTTTACATAACTTTCATACTTGGTTTTGAATGAGCCAGAAGACAGTCAGTTGTGCAAATATGAGTATCACTGTTAAGCATAATTTGTCTCCAAAACTGAATCATTAACCTGATTTCTTACTGTCTGTTGTGACTGGTACAACATACCTTCAGTAAATAATAGCAAGACCAGAAGTACAGAGGTCAAATTATTCAGTAAATTCTGTCTATATTTAATGGCAAATTATCTATGTCAATGGTAAAAATTGCTGTGAATTCACTAAATCCAAATTAGTGGATTGATTGTGCTAAATTT
>VXAU01001675.1:262876-291189 GCA_013399695.1 Formicarius rufipectus | reverse complement strand
CAAAGTCCAGTTTAAAGTTCTAAATTCTCTGCAAGATCTGAAAATCAGATCAAACTCAACATGGAAAACTATGCCAACATTTAGCACATGCACTTTTAAAGTCCTTTTGAAAGTCAAATACTAACTTCACCAAGTAGGTTATATTAGAAGTACAGAACAGAACAGATGATTGTGGGGGTGGGGGTGGGGTGGGGGAAGTACAGACCAGATACTGGTTCCAGCTATTACTTCAAAAATAGTTCTTCCTAAAACTTTTCAACCATTCTCTGGTTCCCCCTTACTGTAACCTACATTGTTCTGTTATGAAAGAAATTTAACTTAAAAGTAAGGAAATTTCTTGCCGCAGCAATCTGCCTCCCACTATCCTCTCAAGTAAAGCCCTCAGGAGCTGTCTGATGCTCCTAATGACCTCTCTGGTTTATATTATCCTGCAGAAACAGCCCCTTGTGAAAACACCAGGTAAATTAAATTGCAGATCACACAAATGTATAAGGTCTGTTGTCTGAGAAGATAACCTGTACTAGCTAACTGAAGAAACTTATCTATTCTACTAACTATTGTCAATGTTCAATTACTATATGCTATGATTTATATGCTGATTTAAAAGTCAAAGTTGAGTGTAAAGTTGTGTCAAGATGATAAAAGTTTATATGAGCAAACCTGGAAATTTCCACTGTGTTTTTCAAGTATTTCATGACCCCAACTTCATTAATCCTGTCAAATCCTTTAGAAGGGACAATTTCTCCACTGTTATCATGATGTGAATTATTAAAGTTTCATTTCCCAATTAACTTTCTTCAAAACCAGTGTTCAGTCCTGATCTGTACCAAATGAATGCAAGACATGCAACATACTTTAACAATATTTTTTCTTGGTTTTGTATCAGATATATTTTTAACTAATCAGGAAAACCATTTATTAACCAAACTATAAATGAGGAATGGATCCCCCTCCATGTTTCTCTGTGTGTGTGTCTTTGTATGTTTATGTGCCAGCACTGACTATAATCTTACATGTGATGACAAAATCATACAGTGATGCCATCAAAGATGTTCAAGAAAATCTAGAGTAGTAATCCATTGGGGAGTACAGGCAAATAACTTCTCAGAAGTATGTGATGATGAGGACTGAAAGTAATGTTTTTCAGGAAGAATGGTAAACATTTCTAAGACAGTTAACTAGATCACTTTGTAGTGGTTCTACCAGCTCTCCCTTGCTTGAAGGTACTGGCAGCCTGGAAACTTGAACATTTGAGTGAGACTGATGTTATTTTTCAACTCCGCTCATAAGTGCCCTGAGCAGTTAAATAATAATTTAACTGCAGCTCCTAGGATCCAGGCAAAGCAATAGCTTACTTTCCATATCACTTCAATTTCTGTGTGCAGTCAGGTTATACTGGACCTCACAGAAAACACAGTTGTGATTATTTTGTTTATAAAAGGTTGTAGCCCCTCCACCAACCTTTGGCACATATTTTTTTTCACTCACTGCTAGTGCTTTTGCAGATCCTAAAGAAACTGAGAATACAATCTTTATTCTTCAAGGGTCAAATTGATGTCTCTGTCTAGTTATCTGCCAAGTGCCAGTCTCAGTACAGTGGGATGTCTGCATTTTTCCGGCTGAAGCTGGGCCTTGGTGCATCCCTTAATGCAAGATTTTTGGCACTAGGAAGAGAGAGGCCAAAAGGTATCCTAAATTTAACTTTATAGGAGGGAGAAAAGTAATGTCTGCCTCAAGGGTTATTTAGTATTCATCAGGCAGTTGGTAGAAAAACAGATATCAGCACAGGAGAGGTGTTCAGTTCTCCCTGAATGGTTCATCCGTGAAGGTCTTGTGTGAAGGGTTATGAAGAGTTAACAGTCACCATCAGCGAAGGGAAACAAGCCTTATTTAGCTTTTTGCAGAAACAGTCTGTAATCATCTACCATCAGTATTTTTGTCTCCAGATGTTGATCAGACATAGAGGCATCTGTTTGCAGCCTTTAATGAGCAGCTCAGACTTTAAATGTGAATGGGCCACTGCAGCATTTGCTTTTGGATTGATATCTCCCCACTCTCCCTGAAGCAACTTTAAATGCCCTTCTGAGATACTTAACTATCTCTGTATATTGTGTAGAGATTGCAGGTATCTAACTTTGGCCTTTGAGAGCGGGGTCTTGAAACACAGTCTTCACAGCAACTTTGTTCTTGTATAGCTCTGATTCTCAGTCACTTGCTCTCATCGACCACTTCTGGCGGAGCCAGGGAGTTAAATACAGGTTTCACTTTGTCTAATGATTGAAGCTCTTGAACTCTATTTCATTTGCAGCATCTGTCAAGAGATGACTTCCTTGCTGAATGTAGGGCATAGGGAACTGAACTTGCAGATTTACTTTGAAGATCAGCTATTTATTTCCTGTCTGTGTTATCTGATTCCACACTATGCAAAGACTCTCTCTCTTGCTGAGAGAGTTTTTAATAAAAGTTGATAACTGATGCCTAGAATTACATTAATACTGATATAGTAGCAACATTTCCTGCTCCTTCAAGAGGATCTTCAAAAAAAGCACGGAAATGGGGGAGGCTGCCATGACCTTTCATTGTTTTACTTCCTGTGGCAGCTACTTTCAAATAACTAAAAGTTACACAGGTTCCCCAAAACTGAGAAACGAATTCTCTCAGATTAAATAGCCTTGTGAAAGTAAGCTGGTGTCATTGGTGTGGCAACGCAGCAACCCAGCACAATATTTCCTATGAATAGTGTCCATAATGATAGGCCCCTTGGAATTACAGTAGGAAAAAGAAAAAAAAATCTTTGGCAACTGTGAAAGCACATTTTTGGAATTTGGCATAATCTAGTTAGACTATGGTTATCTCTTTCTTGAATAAAGGCTGGTGCTATTCATTTGATGTTGAGATGAATCAGAAACCCTGCTGAGAACTTTAATAAGATACCTAACAAGGGAAATTCCCCACATTAGGTAGTCTGGCTAGCTGACAGTCACTGCTGGGATATTTCAAGATGCTTTAATATGCCTGAAGTTAATATAATGGACCTCTAGGATGCTTCAATTAATTCCAGTTTTGTACAGTCTTTACAGAGATATTATATATGTATACATATATGCACATAAGCACATATGTGTTACACAAAAATGAAGTGGTACAGCTGGATGAATTTATCTCACCGTGTGAGATTGCTGGCCATGGTACTAATCCTTCCATTTCAATCTATAAAAACAAGCTTCAGTTTCAGAGACAGAAGTCCAATATTTAAATGCTGCTGTTCTACGCTCAGAATTTAATTGAAAATATAACTCGAAGTGAATTTCTTTAGGACTCAAACTCAACCAACTTGAAAATTAACACAGAAAAAAAGGAATGAATTTGCAATGTTTTTTTTTTAATTTGAATTTTTTACACCTTTTCTCATGTTTTAAATATAAATTAATAGTTAAAAAATTAGCAATAGCTTTGAAAAAAAGATTCTCTTAAAGTTTAAAAATGCAATTACTTTTTTCAGTTTAATTTCAATGAAATTTGGTTGAAACTATAAGTATGGAAAACCAGTTTCTATTGAATGACTAAAAATTATTAATTGTTTTTTCATTAACTGAAGCATTTCCAAAGAAACCTATAGATAGAAAAAGTAGCTTTTAATTTTTTTTGTGAGTCTATATTAGTTACAAAGTTCTATGGGAAGTGTTGTAGTAATTCTTTCCATTCGGCTTAAGAATGAAATCTGAGAGAGGCCAGAATCATGATATACACAGCATTTCTGTTTGAAGGGACTTTGATAGGAAGGATTGTTCAATGTAAGAGAACAAAATAAAGTTTTTCTCAATATCCAGCTTAAATGTACATGAAACCTTGGAATACTTTGATTAATGAGGGGGAGGTGCTGACTCAGTTAGATAAAGTCAGCTGTTCAAATAAAAATCTCACCTGATTTTTCTATACCACTCACTTTCTCAGATGATGATCTTTGTCTTGCTGGATGATTCACATTTCTTCCTGCCCACCGAGACTTGACCCACAGATCGTTTTTTCAGGCCCCACACTTGCCAAGTCCTCTCTATAGGATTTGCTCATGTTAGTTTGCCTGCAAATCCCTGCATAGTCTTGTCTACCAGATGTTTGCAAAGACAACTTAGACATGCTTGACTTTGTCTTGGGTGTCATGTAGTACTTTCTGGATTTATCTTCTTATAATGTTATTATTACTTACTTGAAGCAAGCCCTGACAATTTTCCTCTTACAAGTAAGATATTGTTTTTAAAATTAATTTCTGTATTCACATGCTTGGATTCTCATATTTTCACCTATTAAACTAGCTCCTTTTATTTAAACAAAATGCTTCTGAACATGATTACATTTTTTCTATCTTTAATATAAATAAAGGGAGCAGTTATAAATAGTTCATGAAAATCTGTGCGTGCACAGTGATTTTTAATTGCTGAGAAGTTTCTACTACATTCAGCTTGCAGCTGGCTGTATTGTTATTGTGTTGGTCACATTATAGTTGGTTAACTTATTTTTTGCCTTCCCAGATATATTTTGGGCTTTGGATTATGCTTTAATAAGCCCAAGTTTCAGCCTAAGTAATGCATTTAAATGTAAAATATAGATTAAACTCATTAAAAGTATTTATTCAGCCCCAATGTTGATGGTTACATTTATTGTGTGATAGTTCTGCAAATAGGTAAAATTATGTATATTGGTTTTGGACAAATTGTGTTTACCTTCAAAATATAATTTTGTATATGAAATGTTGGATCATACCATCAAGCTCCATAGTGATGATTTTATTCATGTCTGCGGACGTTCTGGGCTTATGCTAAAACACCAATATTCAGAAAAATACTTAACTATGTGCCGAGTTAGAACAACTGCTTATATATTGTATAGAGGTTTGAACCATTGCTTATATATTGTATAGAGGTTTGAACCATTGCTTATATATTGTATAGCAGGAAATACTCAAAGCAGATTTGTATATTTTGGTTTTTTGTTATGGAACATTTATTCTCGTTTGAGCATACCTCTGAGAATTAATCAGTCTGTATCCAAGCTGCCCTGAAAGTACCATGGCAGAGTCTATTCCTACTGAAATCAGCAGCAAGTCAGTACTTCCTACTTAAGGGAAGAGACAGTGCAAGTATGTTTACATATATAAATCAAGTATACTACTCAATTATTTGATATTGTCTTACTGCAAGTTAATAGCTTGCTAATGACTGTGTGTCTTCTTACATGCCACACAGCATACTCACATGTCCCAGCTGGTGCAATGCTTGTTACAGTGGTGTGTTATTTGTGCAGCTCCACAAGACCCCAACCAGGCTGCAGTTTCATTCTCTACTTTGATCAACACCAGATCTATCCTGACAATCACACTGAGGATGTTATTGCATGCCTGTGGTACTGGGAACTTCTGTGAAAATTCTGCAGTTGAAAGAGAACTACATTGATTAGTCAAAGCGCCCGAGACAATTTTTTTATTGAATAAGGACATAAAATTTTACATTTTTTTCCAAAACACATGCTGGAAAAATGAGTAGTGCTTCAAAGTTCTGGTAACTGTGGGTGTTTCTCAACAGAAACTGTCATTTTATTGCTATTATTAGCAGGTGGTCCAATAGCAAAGATTTTTAATAATTATTTTTTATTAAATGGTACTATACATCTGAAAACTAGTAAATGTGGTAGATATGTTTAAAAAGTCACAGAACACATAAAGCAAACATTAGTAGTCTTACTCCAATTATGTATAAATGTTTTAAAAATGTTTTCTCTTTAAAAAATAAAAGTAATAGCCATGGGAGTAAGTAGGAAACTAGAAAAAAGTATATAAGTAAACTGGGAAAAGTGTATAATACTTATTCACCAAGTCTATTTGTCTATGCTCATCTGATATTTCCTTTGATAAAGTATATCTGCTTCTGGATAGAGGACTTACATTACTGGTTAAATAAAGAAGATAATGTAATAGTCTAAGAAATGTAGGCTGCACAAAAAGCTAGTATAAGGATTATAATTAATGTTTATTTGAAAGAAACTTATTAAAGGATGACACTCATTATGAATTGGTAAAGAACTGATTCAGGCCTCAATTCTCAAATTTCTAACCATGTCTAGAAGAAGTTTATTGAGAAAAGTTGCAGCAGGAATAGCAAGGCGAAGAAATAAACTGGGTTCGACTGGTCCTCCATTAGTTTAGGAAATGGTTCATATTATGCATCAGATACTTTGCTCTACCAAGAGGTGTAGTGGTATCTTTATGACTGAGAGAAATCAGAGCTGTGAAACACATTTCTGGTTTTACTATGAAGAGTTTTAAGTATTGCAGATAGATTATAAGTCACACATGGTTCACAGTAGCAAGAAACATCAATGTATTAATTTGATTAAAAGCATAATGATTCTACATCCTAATCAGGTGTTGACTGGTTTTTCCTACAGATTTCAGTGAATACACATCAGTTTTCAGTATACTGTATACTGAAGGCTGTATACTTACACATGTATTTTCAGGAGTCACTTTCAAGAACTGAAATTCCTCCAAAATTTCTCTGTCAGAATATCGGATATGGTAAAATGATTACCTTCAAGTGGCATAAATCGATTATGTGCATTTTATACATAGAAGTAAATTTATCCTTAACATTACTGAACAGATTTAAGAATCATTAGATTCATTAAAATTCAAATTATTAGAGATTATTATTAATTTGTCTTTATCTGAGATAAATTATTTAGCCATCCGTGCCTGCTTGTTACTTTCTTTTTCTGTTCAAATTTTCGTTCCTTCATCTAGATAGCTGAAGTGGTTTTATCTCCTTTTCCTTTACTCCATTTCTCAGTCCTCAACAGTTTTGAGAACTACTCTTCAACTTCTTTCTGCTATTTCCATTCCATATTGAAGCATTTTTCGCTTTTTCTTGTGTTTAGAATAAGATCAATAACCCAATAATAAAATTAATCCTTACTAAGTATTTTTCCTGAGAAGGATAGTGCATTTTCAAACACAGAAAACAAGAGAAATCTTCCTACACCATATCAATACAAATTCATAATTGTTTGGAATGAAAGAGAAATTTTTACTTGGAAGCTCAATATTTCCTCCAATAAAAATCATTTTAGCTTTGGAAAGACAAAAGCCTTCACTCTTTTTTGTATACTGCAATGCTTCTTTAAAAGTATTAGGATGTTCTTTGATAAGCATTATGTAGTTTGATCAGATTCTGAAAATATAAAGATGTAGAAAGTCAAATAAAATGAACCATAAGTACAACAATGAATTACGTTAATCCAAAGATTTTCATTGCAATCAAGAGGTACTAAATATCATGCGGGCTTGCCTACTTTGATTCAAATTACATGAACACTTAGCATAGATTGATTTTTAACCACTAGAAAGTGAGAAGAATCATAAAGCACCCAACCACCTCTTCTGAGTGTTAGAAAACGATGTTGTGCAGCTCAGTGCCCAAAACGCATAGCAGCAAATGAACCAGGTGTGACAGTTGATATTCCTTCCCTGAGACCCAACCAACACATCTGCAACACTTGAAATGTACACTTGAAAATAAAGAAAATGTGAAGTTGATGAGAGTTTAATGAAAACAATATCTAATTTCAATTAGTTACAGTGGAAGCTCACTAATTTTCACTTGGCTAACTCCCAAATTCCGTAATTTTAAAGGAAATGTTATCTCTCCCTTCTTCTCAACAAAGATTTTAAAAATAGAAAGCCATAGAATACTCCATCAGAAAGAATTACCTTTCTAATATATATAGCATTATATTACAGAGTTTGTACTTGGATCTCGCTGCATCATCACAAAAATTAACTGTTAATACCTTGGTCATACTCATTGAGGCTCCTTTGGCAGTGCTGAAAATTAAATCTAACCCTTTACTGTGGTGTTGTGCTTGCAGGATTGAGATGTTTAGCTTGTGTTTCCTAGAACTTCATTATTAGCCTTGTGAGTAAACTCCCTCATGAGATAACTGGACTGAAAGTATCTCATTGTTGCTTTTTACTTTTGGTGCACTAGAACTGGGTTAATCTGAGTGCACATATACAGAAAAAACACTTTATACAAATGCGAAGCAGTGTCCAGGTCTAAAATAACTCTCAGTTATTCCTTCTTTCATTAGAAATGATCAAAAAGAAAATGTGAAATTTAAATTAAATTGTAGTCTAGTCAACAAAACAGGACAAAGCAGGTACTAAACAGGTAGTTCATTCTGAGAAAAAGCTGCCTCAAGTGACTTTTTACTGAAACAGTAGTGCCTATGTATAAAATCGATGCAATTTCAAGCATGCACGGTTTAATTTAAAACAAATAAATAAACAAACAAACAAACCAAAACCCTGCAATGGTGACATCTTTATAATATTACTCACTGGTCCTTCAAATAATAAAACCGGAAATATCTTCTAGTTGAGTAAAAAATCTTTTAAAAATAAAAAGTATCAGTAACAATGACACAGAAAATCCAAGATGATTTGCCTAATCACTGATATTCTTTTCAAAATGAAATCAACAGCTCTGCATGAATCACTTAGCTTAATAGTCATGAAGGATTTAACTTTTTTCTTTTTTTATGTGGGATACTGTCTTCATTTTTATGAAATTAGTTGTTCACTCTGGGTAGCATGCTGGACTAATCTATGGCTTTTTTATCTTTTTCACAAGAATTAGTCTTCAATGTGCAGGAGGTTGATAGCTGGGGTAATTTATGCAGCACTTAAATTTTCTTTATTTTCTTTCTTTTTCTCCTTCACATAGATTCAGGACTACTTTCATTGCACTATCTGCACAGCTGAAGACATGCACATTTACTTGAGGTTGTAAACCATACTCAGTGCTTAATTATATTCTTTATGGGCATGACACAATAGTCTTTTTTTAAATTGGAACAATCATGCACTTGGAGTCCTACATTCATTTTAGAACACAACACTTTGTAATTAAAGGTAGAGTCTTAACATTTATTTAGTAGTGGCTTATCCTGAAAATCCTCTTTAACGTAGAAAGTCTTTACTGAAAGTAAGTTTCCCACTAACTTCAAATACATGGAATGGTAAAGTGTTCTATAGAGTATATAGTATGGATATCTGCCTAATCAGTTATCTTTCTGTCCCTGTTTTTAGTATTTACCCTCAGCTTTGTGATGTGATGTGTGATTACTGCTTCTGATAGTTTACAGAGTTATGAGGGTTAACATCTGAAAAAGTTGCTCTTCCAGGATATTTTTTTATGGCATTCCACAGAGAAAGAGACAACAGTCCCCTACATAGACTCCTGAGAATGTCATCCTCACTCCTTTCTAGCAGAGTCCTCGTATTGTGATTGCTTGCTCATTCACTGTTAGCACATAATACAAGGTAGGTAACGATTTCCAAATTTTGTTGTTTTCTCTAATTTTTAATGTGGCAAAGGAAGCCAATGACAAAGCAAAAACCTTTTCTGTTTTGTTTTGAAGACAAATATAGCACCTTACTTAGTGGAATCTCAGCTGACTAACAGTCTTTGGCAAACATTTTTAGAAGGTTATACCTATAGCTACAATTACCCTGGAACTTCCCTGATGTTCACTATATTTCAAATCTGCATTCTTCTGTAAGGCCATTTTCTTTTTTCCTGTAGGCAGACATCTCCACCAAGGAGAGTCCAATACTGTTAGTAATGAGAAAAGAGTTTTTTATGAGGAAAAACGTTTTTAATTTAGCACAGTATGCTGTAAAACACTTCTATGCTTCCACCTCCTAGGACAGATCAGATTTTGCTGATGAATAAGTGTACAGAAAGAAAGGTCCTTCTGGAGTGGCAGTTGCTTTCAACAAAGAGTAAAATCCATTGCTCAGAGGTGAAACATGAGTATACTCCAAGGTGCTCAGTAGTTATTTCAGTTTAAATGACTTCCTAATTAGAGATGTTTGAATGCCTTAATAGCTCCCAATGCATTCATGATTGGGACACAATTTACAGGAAGCTTAGCAGAAGATTTTAAAAACTGATGCAATACCATTAAAAACATTTTTGTTTTTCAATTAATAGAAGATAAAGTTCCCTGGCTTCTTGTCTCAATTTCTCTGGTATGAAGAACCTGATGATATTTCCAAGACATACGTGAATCAGTTTTCCGTAAGCAGTTGTCTCAATTTACGCCAACTTAAAATTTAGTTTAGTGTTTTCCTTAAATATTTTAGATATACCTTAAGGCTTTGGTTTTCCTCAGGCTTACCTTAAATAATTTGCATTGCATTAATGAAGAGGTATTATTATTGTTTGTTGATTTTCTTGTGATTACTTATTCTGTCCTGTGTGGGCACTTGTTAGGGTTTGCTTGCCTTTTTAATTTGTCACACTGTTTATTTTTTTACCCTCTCTTCCTTTCAACCTACCTTATCAAGAATCTTCTACTGTCAGCTTGACAGTAAATACCATGATATATTCAGAGGGTGGGCCCAAACTGGGCTTCATCCCTGTCCTACTGACATTTTTTACTCAAAACATGAACTTTACAATGTGCGTGTATTTTTTTAAGAGTTTAAACACTAAATGAAAACTTTTTGCACTTTAGGCATTTTCTTATAAGTTCAGATCTGATTTCAGGAACAAGCATTGTTAATCTAACGTTGTTTGAGGTTAGTATTACTGTTTCTCATGGCTCAACTTCTTGATAGATTTATTTTTCTTACAAACAATGTAATTTTCTTTCAAGCTGGAGATTCATTTAAACTATTTAGAATTTTCTCAATTTATTATAACAAAGTGTTCATAAAAAAGTACACTTTCCAGAACTGTTAATTAAAAGAGCTTGCTGGGATAAATAAACCCATATGCTGTTGATTAACCACCTTTTAGGGGTCAACAGTTGGACTCTCCTGCTGTGCTTATTTTAATTGTTGTCCAAAATTTTACCAGAAACTGTTTTGTCCATATGGCACTTGTTGAAGATGTAAAGCCTATAGAGAGAATGAAAAAAAAAGCAAGGAAAAAAGGTATCTCAGGCTGTGCAGTATGTGTGACAACTTCCAGGTGGTCCTTAACCTGTTCTGTATTTTATCATATGTAGGATACAGAAAAATTTAAAAAGCAATATTTCATGTGGGTGTATGTGTGTATTCATCATTACAATGTCTATGAATATCTCCTGCTATTTATAGAGAGAATATCTACCTGCATATATGGAATTATAAATGTAGATTTTCCAAATAATGTAAGATATAAAGACACAGTAATATGTTTTAAAGCTCCAAACTACAAAGCAAAGAACTGATATTGTTGTCTCCGGACATGTTTTTCAGATGAAGGGAAAGCACTTTTCCTTGTAACACCAAATATATACTGACATTTCTTTTTGTTAGTTAATTATCCCCTAAGATGTCTGTCTTCACAAAAGTTGAATCACAGAAGTGTCTACAGGAGTGGAAGATTTACTCTTTGATTCTCTTCTGAAGTTTAAAAACACACTCACCATTACTGAAAGCTCTTATTTTTTTGATTCTTTTTAAATGTTAGGCATACAAATTTTTCACTTCACTCATTGAAAATGGAAAGGTTTATGAAATTATTTGCAGATGAGTTAAAAAAAAAACAAAAGCCAAATAAGCCCCAGACCTTAATATGTTACGAAGAGATTTAAATGAGACTAGAAGTTTTGCCTAAGATTGTTAAAATTCAGTATTTATTTCACCATATTTCTGCTGAAATTATGAAACACTACTGGCCAAGTTTGAGCCTCAAACATTGATATCATCAACTGGGTTAGAAAGAATTCCTATAAAAAAAGTTTGTGTTGGTAATTTCTTTTACCTGCTATGTCTTTTAAAGAGAGAGAATCCTACTGAGAAAGCTTCAAACTTTAAAGAAAACCCCAACTTTAGAAGAAGAGAAAGGGAATAATTCAGGTGTGGATTGATTTAGTTTAGTTTGACAGTTCAGAAGGAGATTGTGAGTGACCTGCCTAAATACCTGGATCACAGTACTTCCAAATGTAGGTGAGGAAACCCACTACTTTCAGTCTGATATTTTCTGCCCAAAAGTTTCTAAATGGTGACCAGCTGGAACCTGGTTCTGATTGAAGATCTGGCTCTGCATACAGTCCTGTCCATCAAAGAATGAGAAAATCCTGTAACATATCTCCTTTAGTCAAAGAGAACAAATTAGTAAACCTTTTGTTTCACAGACAAGTGAATGATGTTAACCATATGTTTCCACTTATGCTAAAACAACTGTGACTTCCACTCAAGAAGAGCTGGAAAAAGTGATGGGCTGGATGACAACAACGTGGAGTGCATGACTAGGTTGAATGCTCTGTGATACCACAATCTCACAGAAGAAAGCCAATTGCTCCTGGTCCAGTCCACGTTCATATTTCACACTGTCTGGCAAAACATCTTTGTCTGGAGAGAAAAAATAATGAGGAATTTTTGTTTTAGGAAAAAAAAAAAAAGAACAATTTTAAACAAAATTTTGCATTGATGTACCTTTGCTTTACACAGAGGCACAGTTATGTCTCATTCTCCTCAGGCTCCTCAGATTTTGCTATGCTTGTATAAGTATTATTCAGCACACAATCTGTTTGGGTTCTTTATTGGTCTGAAAAAGTAGTTCAGAAACCCCGAATCTCAGTTTGCTTCTGCAGACTTTTCTCCTTTTTCCAGTAGGATAGTTCCCATCTTTGTTGTGTATGCCTGTAATCTTCTATTTTTTTTAGCTTGAAAAATAGTTTTGATTCAACTATCCTCTATGGAGGGCAATTACAAACCACAGACAAGTCCTTCTGGATGAAATGTCTCTAAAGATATTCAAGCTTGAATCAGTATCAGCAATGGTACAGTAAAACTATGGAAATAAAGATGAAAATGGTTTCTTTTCTCATTTGCTTTCTCTCTCCTTTCACACTCCTATCTTTTGTCTAGCTCCTGGTTTCCTGGCTGAAAAACTAGTTTCTTGTCCTCTCGTGGTGTTCCTCAACATATATTTCCTGGTTATTATCAGGGAGGATCCAGTGTGGAGTTTATTTTGCTACCCTGCACAGGTCCAGGGCTGGGATAATAAAGAGGTTACTTGGACAGAGAAGGTGAAAAAAATGTCAAATCTAAGGTCAGCCTGAGAAGTTCAGTGGGAAAGTCAGGGACAGAGAGGGAACAGAGCTGGAGATGGACACTCCTACAGCATCAGCGGGGCAGGGAATGATAGCTCTGGGATGGGCTGAATTGGAGTCCTGGGATAGGGACAGAGTGGAGGAAGGCACTAAGGGAGTCTGGGCAACAGCAGATAGGCACCTCAGTGCTCTCAGGGCCATGGAAGTTATAGCCATACCTCATGAAGTCACTCTTTCACTAGATATAATTCTAAGAATCTCCATTTTTATATTTCATCCAGCATAAACAATCACTCAGGGCTCCCTCTGCTGTCAAATTATTTTCAAATATTTCAATTGCTAGTGTTTTCATTTCAATACAGAGTTCCACTTCTTCTTTGCTTGTTAGAACTAAAAGGAGGATAACTAAAAAAGTCATTTTGTTAGAAGAACTGTCAGTTTCAGGATGATAAGAAAACAACTTCAGTGAAAGGAAAAGAGAAAATTGGAAATTAGCTATGTTCAGAGAGCAATAGAGAAATTATTTTTTCATTAATATTTCCACTGAATTTCTTTTGTTTTTCTAACAATCAGTATTCCAAAATAGCTGTCAGATTTTCTGGGTGTGACCCTATCAGATGCTGCCTGTATGTCAGTACCATCTAAAGCTTCTTGAAGAACTCCAGACCAAATTTTGTACAGGATACTCACTAAATTTGTTGAACAGTTCCAAAGGTCAGGCAAAAATTCTCAGTAATGGCTGATGATTGCTGAGGGTATGCTTTTCTATCATTTCTGGTGTACTTTCAGAGACCTGCTGCATACTATTGCTGGACTTTTCCAGCTAACCTAGGTTTATGTTGTCCTTGGTTTCATATAGCACAGAGCAGATTTGTAGCAGTAAAACTGAAATTAAGTCTCTTACAAGAGCAACTCCACACTTAAGTAAAATACTTTCTGCAAATCTACTATTGAATGCTAAGAAGTTGAGGTTATAAGAACAAATCAAAAAAACTTGAAACTTGTCACTTTTTTTAATACCATAATTTATGGGCAATGGCTATGAATATGAATAATATGTATAAGGTTTGACAAAAAAATCCCCTCACAAAACCTCAAAAATGTAAAAATAACAATGAGCAGACCAAATTTTCCTATTTTCTTCCAAAAGATTAGAAAATTCATCTTAAAATGCAAAAATTATACATGTAGATTTTGACCAAACTCATGTTTTGTTTATTAAAATATCAGCTGGTTTGGTGGTTTAGAAACTAGAACTGATACTCTGCTTCTATATGAAAGGTATTATGCTGAAATAATCTGTCTTAATGAAACCTGATTTCACTATGACACATGGAACAGTATTACCAAAGGGCTGGATTTAGGAGGTTTAGATACTGGATTTTTGATGAAGGTTTTGGGATATTACATTGTTATGAATGAAAACGTTGGTGTTTTTGAGTAGATTCCCAGCTGGTGCTGATTTACTCAGTGTAGTTGCTCTGATTCATGCCATGCAAGGGTTGACTCGCACTCTTTGTTCATTTGTACCAAAGCTGTTTCCCTCGGTACCATTCATTAAAAAAAGACAATTTAAAACCTGGGGGAAAAAAAGTATCTATAAATAAGAAAACTTGATGTTAGCACCTTGCTTAATTTAGTATATACGCACACTCACATGCTGAAGCTGTTGATGATAATAAATGCAGTCTAACGCTCAGAAACCTGATTTTAAATTTCAGAGCAGTCTAACCTTGGGTTAGATAGTTCTGCAGGAGAGAATATAACAAGCCAGAATGCCTGTGATGAGTATTCTCTACACCTTAATACACTGCTGCTCACTTATAAATATTCTACCAAAATATGTTATTAGATTTTAGTTTCTTTATCTTTCTTCCTTTAGTTTCTATCAGAAATACCTGCCTGAGGCATTTGGGGATGTCATTTTGCATAATGAAAGAAGGCTAACATGAATGCAAATTTCCAGCAAATATTTTTCTTTCTTTTAGAGGAAAATTCACATGAAAATTTCCCAAATAAAGTTCTACTCCTTTGGCAGTTTTGCTGTATCCTACTTTCCCCTGCCTAATTTTGAATGTCAAATTCAAAGGTGAATTAAAATAGTAATTTGAAGCAGTATCTCCAGATGAATGGAAAGAAAAATCATAGAATTTTCCTATTTCTCAATACTCATCCTAGAATGTCAAACTGGAGAGCTTATCCAAAGTACTTACTGCTACACTGCTGACAAGGGTCTGGTTATAAAGAAACTGAATTATTTCTTTTTTACATGGTACAAACAGGGTGCAATTGAATATAAGAACTACACTTTTTGGGTAACTAATAGAGAAAACCAGAATATAAAATCCAGTTCTTCCTAGACAAGTATGTATGTTTCAAACCTTAGTGACACAACCTCACTATTGAGTAGTACCCTTGGAAACTAGAAATGTGCTTTCATTTAAGTGCTTCTTTAGTGTTTACTAAACTAACTTGAGAAAATGTCAAGATTAGTCATCCTTCAATGACTAAGTTATCATTAAAAAAACCTGAAAACATTAAGTAAAAGGAAAAGATAGGTCAGATGTACATAGAACTAAATAAGCTAGTTCAAACTCTTGCTAAATCAGGAGAGTATGCTGTGCAAACATTTCAGAGATTTCAGTATCATTGATGTTGATTCAATCACCCAATCCACATTCTTGCTTCTTGAACACAAATAGAAACAATTACTTTAGTTTTAGTACTAAACATGGATTACCTGTAATGTCAAGAAGATGAAGATAATTGGAGAGGAATCCATTTATATAATATTCACCTATTTGCATAAATAAAATAACTTTTACCATTCAACTTTTGTCATGTCTATCTTTATTCTTGCAGTTTTTTCATGAGTTCTTTTTCCACTTTCTCCTTGCCTCCTGGCATACTCATAATGCCTGTCTTCAGATGATTTTCATGCACTGTCTCTAGAGCATTTCTACATTTTTCCCATTGCTTTAATTGCAAATTCCAGCTAGTTTAATGCTTTTAACTTGGTATTCTAAGCTGGTTCTACATCTGAGGACTAGCAAGTACCTTTGTCTCTCAGGACTTCTAAATACAGAAGAATTTGCATGGAAGTATAGAACATTGATCTGAAACTGCCAGAAGGTAAATTCTTTGTCAGCCATTCCCCAAGTGTTTTTTAACCTAAGTATTCCATTAAAAAAAAATTTGCTTTTTAAATCAATATTTCATGTAATTAATTTACAACACAACCTCTGTATTTTTACTATTATCTTTCCTTGTCAATACATATTTTTCCACTCCTCTATTTCAGTCATATTTGTCTTTGATTGTCTTCAACTCTGGCTCCATTTCTTGTAGCACTAGATTTGCTTTCAGTATCTTCTTGATCCTGTCCTTCATTCTTCTACAACTTACTTTTGCTGAAAGAGAATAACTCAGATAATTAGACAATAAATAGCAACAGAAAGACAATGTATGAAATTGAGATGCGGTGAGCTGAGTGTTGACAAAAACATACAAAAATTCCTCCAATTGTTTCTGAACACAAGCGCATTGCTATGCTGCTTGTCAAACCTGATAACCACCTATTCCAATTTCTGTGCAGGAGAAAACCATGACCATTAGGTTTTTGACCACAACTGTAATCTGCATGGTAGACACAGGTGTGGGGTTCAGATCTGCGGTTCAGCTCCATCCCTTGTCTGTGATTCTTCTGTGCTGATCCAGAGCTGGGCAACCACCACTCTCTCCGCTCATGAGCTACACACGAAGGCTGCGTCTGGAGTGAAACACATAGTATTCCAGTGAGTATAAATAAGCACACAAGGAGCTCGTGAGCTCTGGCCTCCACATAGAATTGTTTATCTCAAAATCTGTCTTTTTATTATATGGAATACTTTGCATTTAATATGTGGTGGAAAAATTATATTCACTCCTTTTTATTTATTTTTTTCATTCAATTGCAAGTCATTTTGGAACTGATCACAAACAAGGAAAGTTATTTTATGTACTGTCCTTTCATTAAGAAAAATAGACTCTTTAACCAGTTTTATGGAAGAAAACTGCCAATAAGCTCGTCTACTGTGATTAGATTGATGTTTGTCACTGTTTTCCCTACTCATATGAATGAAATAGTTTTCCCACAGAAATGAAGAAAATATTTCATTTATATTTTATTTACTAGCTTTTATATGGACTATTTCAATTATTACTAATTTTATATTTGTGTCCACGTAATTTTTGAAACACCTTTTTTAGCAATCTCTGTGGAATTACTCCTATAAACTCATATTCTTTGTTGTTTTAAGTAGCTATAACCTCTGAGACTGATATTCTTGTATAGTATTTGACCATGCTGGTAGCATATACTGGAGATCCTCTTTTCATCCTGACAGTGGTTGAAAGACTTTGCTTCACTCTTTCCATATGTTTAGACATGATGGTAAATATTTGTCAACAGTTATATGTATTGCACCAACTCAGGAACAAAAGGAAAACTTTTCAAACAAAATTGCTATGATTTCTATCCAGTACTTATGAAAGTCTTCTCTTCCACAGAAACATCCACAAACATATCATTGTCAATATCTCATCTTCCCTCATCAGTCAAAATATGCTTAGAAAATAAGTGCCACCTACCCTTAACACACTCCAGTGTAACAGGCAAACATACACATGCTTTTCTGTATTCCTCCCATGCTGGGTGATTCCATCTGAAATATAGGTAGATAGCTCTCTTTCTCTTGCAGTTGCATAGTGTGTTGCTGTGAAAACAAAACCAATTTTAGTATCAGGGGATATTTCTGAGGCTTGTTTTTTGTTTTTGTTTTTGGTGTTTGTTTTTTTTTTCTTATGTTTTTCCTACCCTGAATCTACTGCTAGATTCTCTAGTTGCCATGGTGAGCAGGGGTGTAGGCAGTTCTCCCAGTCAGGGAAAAAAAAATAAAAATCATGGAATGAATGCTAATGTGAGGAGAAACTGGCAATACTCAGTTTTATAACCCAGTCTGGTTCATAAATAAAGAGCTTTCCACCTCAGGCTTTCATGGGGCAACACAGGAAAAGGTCATAAAGTTAGATACACACCTTGAAATAAATTCCTTGGGTAATTTTTGCAATCAAAAAAGACCATGTAGAAGAGAATAGTCCAGTGACTCAAGAAAGACACCTGGAAATTAAAAGTCTGGGGTCCTGCTCTGGCTCTGTTGCTGCCAATTGTTACTGAACAAGGTAAGTGAAAGACATGCTGCAATGATGGGCGGGTGTGACTTTGGCAATCTAGCATCTGGTCTCTGTTGAGAAGTTCACGGTGTTTTTCTTAGGAAAACACTAATTTGATTCACCAGTGTGTACTAAAACATTGCAAATAGAGTCAACTGGAAAATTTCACACACACACATTTTCATTTTAAAATTTCTGTTTATTATAGAATCATAGATTCATAGAATAGCAAGTCAGAAGGGATCAAAAAGATCATCTATTTTCAATACCTACAACATGAGCAGGGACACCTTTCACTGGATCTGGTGGTTCAGAGCCTTATCCAATCTGGCCTGAAACACTTCCATGTATGGGGCATCAACAACTTCTCTGAGCAATCTATTCCAGTGCCTCACCACCCTCACAGTAAAGATTTTGTTCCTAATATGTAATCTAAACTTACTCCATTTCAGTTTGAAGCCACTCCCTTTGTCCTGTCACTACATGCTCTTGTAAATACTCTGACTCCAACTTCTTGCAGGCTGCAGTTAGGTCACCCCAAAGACTTCTTCAGGACAACAATCCTAATTTTCTTAGCTGTTCCTCACAGGAGAGGCATTCCATCCCTTTCATAGGGTCTTGGTGGCCCTCCTCTGGACTCCAATAAGTCGATGTCCTTCCTGTGTGTGGGATCTCAGAGTTGTATTATCACTCTTCAAAATGTACCTTCCCAACACATTACTTTTGTGCTTAATAGTGGAAATGAAGTCTCTTACTTTAGAGCTGGATGAAATTTTGCTGTTATGGAAGCTTGTGAAAAGAGAATTTTAAGTTCTGCTCAAAAAAATTCACACCACTAGGTTTTTTGTTTGTTTTGTTTTGTTTCCTTTTTTGTTTGTTTGGGGTTTTTTTGTTTGTTTATTTTCCAATTGGAAATGCTTAAAGGTTGATGAGAAATTATCTGTAACATTGATTTTGCAATAGGAATTGCTTTATATTGCAGGTAATATTTGGGGCAACTAATTTTTAAATTTTCTGTAAATGGAAAAATTTTGCTATAAATAACTACTTTTACTTGCTCAGTTTAAAGTTTCTTGATAGCTAAAAGTTTGAAGTTAATTCTTCAAGAAAATAAAATAAATTGGTTTTCCTTTTGTGTGTTTATGTGTGAGATTAATGGATGGCAAAGCACAACAGTTCCTAGCCAAGTCTAACCTAGGATTTACACAGTCCTAAATAGACAAGAAAAGTTTCAGATCTTCTTGCCAGGGGCAGGGAAATGAGCCACAGAAGGGCATGAAGGCACCTTCTGCATGCAAAACTTTCTTTAAATCTGAAGTCAAGACAAAACAACTGCTCATTGCACTTATCCAAATAATTCCCTTTATAACTGAATATTGTAGGAACAGTGCTCTAGGCAAGGCTAGATGGTCTGAAAATAAAGATTTTACTATTTTCTAAGTTTTAAAATACATTTTCTAGTGGTTTCTTTCATATGCTTAGAGATAGGAGACAATTTTACTTGACAGATATATCCTATCACAGCTGAACCGAACCATTCGGCTGCTAAGCACTAAGAATATTCCAGCTTATTTGTTAATAATGATTACATCCTGGAGGCTTTAAAATAAAAAATTAAAAAAAATGAAGCCAAGGAAATTCTCACTGATTGGAAAAATACCTACATTTAGAAATGTGGAGGGCTGGATCACCTGCCCCATGAGGACAGGCTGAGAGATTTGAGGCTGTTCAACCTGGAGAAGAGGAGGCTCTGGTAATATCTGATAGCAGCCTTCCAGTACCTAATGGGGATTGAGGAGAACTGGGGAGGGATTTTGTTCAAGTAGATATAGGAAAAGGGGGAGTGGCTTTAAACTGAAAGAAAGTAGGTTCAGAATATCTGTGAGGAAGAAATTCTTTACTGTTAGGGTAGTGAACATGTTAGGTTGGAACATGTGGCCCAGCAAGTTTTGGATTCCCGATCCCTGGAAATGCTCAAGGTCAGGCTGGATGTGGCTTTGAGCAACCTGATATAGTGGAAGGTGTCCCTACCCATGGAAGGGAAGTTGGAATTAGATGATCTTTAAGGCTCCTTTGAACCCAAACCATTCTATATTTCTATGAAAACCAAATATTAATTTCTTTCACACATAAGCAATAAGCTACATGGGCAAGATAAGTTTTCTTCATACATATTTTGTTATTACAATCTTGATAGTATTAATATCTTTCTCCTTGAAAAAGAAGTCTAAGGTATCATAATCTTACAGTAAAGCTCAGAGTGTTGCCTGAAGAAACTGATACTCTTACCCTATTTATTTAAACAGTCACTCTTTGCCATGGTATAGAAGGCATGCCAATTTGCTTGAGCAAGCAATAGGTTAAAGTTAATCCAGGTATTTCAGATAACTCTCTTGTATTTTTTTAATCAGAGTAATTGGTACTAGCATTGCACAGAAAAGATGACTAATGATAGTATATTCACTGTAGAGCACAGCAAATGTGAAAGTGAAATTATGTGGCTCTAGGCATTTTTAGAGATAGAATAAACAATGATGCACTGTGTAATAGTCCTTATGAGCCCCCTTTATTTCTCTTATGAAGCTGCTCATGATCTATAAGTGCCTAAAAAAGAAAACCAAACCAAACCAAACCAAAACCAAAAACTACATAAATATAAGTACTAATTAAAAAGTAAAATAAAAATGTTGCAATGAGTAAAATATATTAAATATTTATGCTGTTGTGAATAGGGCTGGATGCAGTTCAGGTATGGATATAAAGCCCCTGTAGCAGTCTATCTTCCTCTCTTTGTCCCAGAATATCTGATATTTTGGTCTGAGCTAATATGAAGGTGGATAGAACAGCGAGCAACCCTGTAAATACCTCTCTTTATTATAAAAAACTCAGTGATTGAAGGGGAGAAAACACTGTTACATAAGCTTCAGTGACAAATAGGCTTTATGGATTGAGAGACAGATTTTAGATGAAGAAAAAGCGAAGCCTTAACTATATTAAAGGAAGGTAGAGTTAGGGATCTCTTAAGCTGCTTGAATATACAAAAATCCATTGGGACAGACAGGATCCTGGTACAGCCAGCTTTCTATCATCTTTGGAAGATTATGCCAGCTGGGGATGCCTCTTAATTGCTTCAGAGGACAAACATCACATTACAGTCCGGCTGCAGGTTATGCAGCCTCCACAAAGCCATTTGCAGACCAAAGAAGAACAAGGTATTTGGGAACAACCAGCAAAAACTGTTGTTGTTGGCTAGACTTCGTGAACGAAGATCTTGGGATAAGCCTGCGCAAGGGATTTTTTAGGTGAGGCACAGTGTGCGACCAGTAAAAACTAATCAAAGGGTGAATTACGTTTGACCAACCTGGTTGCTTTCTATGATGAGATAACTAAGCAGATGAGAGTAGTGAATTTTCGACATTGCCAGGACTTTCAATTCTGTTTCTGATAGCATACCTTGAAAAGCAAAACAGTGAATATGAAATGGATAAATTACTGAAAAACTGGCTGGACAGCTGAACTTAGAGGGAGGAGATCGGGGGTATGAAATCCAACTGGTAGACAATTATTAGTGGACAATATAGGGACAATATAGGAGCCAATACTGTTCAATATTTCTATTAATGCTGTGGACAATGGGGTAGAAGGTACTGCCAGCAAATTTGCAAATGATATCAAACTGTAAATGAATGGCAGATATACTAGAAAATAGAACTGATAATCATAGATACTTTAGTAGAATATATAAATGGGCAGAAAAGACATTTCTGAAATCCAGTAAAGGCAAGATCCTATCTCTGGGACTTGTAAGCACATGCAAAAGTGGAGGCTGGCAGCTGACAGACTAGAAAGAAATTTTGCAGAAAAGGACCTGAACTTCCACACAGACAAGAAGTAGGTGAACCAGCAGTGTGCTTTTGCAGCAAGGAAAACTATCTGCATATGTAACCATATTAGCAAATGTACAGTCAGTAGGCAGTAGGAAGTAATTTTTTCTCTTTTGGCACCTGTCAGACTGCATCTGTTATGCTGCTTTGGTCTCCCCAGCATAAGACAGACACTGGCATGTCCTTCTCCATCCTTGAAGTTATTCAAAAGCTGTCTGGATATGGTCCTGGGCAACTGTTTCTAGGTGGCCCTGGTTGAGGAGAGAGAATTCACATGATGGTCATCAGATACCCCTTTCAACTTTCCCCATTTTGTGATTCTGTGACATATGGGAGTGTATCCAAAGAAGGGGTGCTAAGGTGATTAAGAGGCTGAAGCACCTAATCTGAGGAGAAGCTGAGAACTACTTTTGTTCAGTATAGAGGAGAGAAAGATAAGGTGAGACCATATCAAGTTCTTCAAATACTTAGCTATAGAGCATAGAAAGAGAAACAGACCCTTTTGAAGGTACACAGTGACATGATGAAAAGTAAAGGACAGAGTCTACAACACACTAAATTCTTATTAAATACAAGAACAAAAATTCATCACTAAGTTGTTAAAAAAAATTGTGGAATCTCCATCCTTGGAGGTATTCTAAACTTGAAGGAAGAAAGTCCCTGGCTCTCCCTGTCTAACTTATTCTGTGATATTGTGAAACTATGGTTCAGTAATTGAAGTGGTTAAGAATGGAAGGATTGCCATTTTACTGATCAAAACACACTACTATATATCAAACTTAGCTACTTGTTAAATTTTAGTCACTGAGTTAATGAGAAAGAAACAGCCTTTCCCAGGACACACTCTTAAAATCACTTGTGGTATGTGCATATCCAAGTTCGTACTACAGATCAAATGTACATTTCAAATATACACAGACTATGTATGTCTTTGCATAGGCAGGGATATATGAATGCTATGGCAGTATATTTGAGTTTGCATTGTAGGTACCAATTAGAGCTGTATTGGCACAGTGCTCTGAATGGTCTAGTTACCACTGCTGATTATATATCTATATCTATATCTATATATACAGATATAGAAAGCCAAATGAAGCATTAACTTCACTAGCATATGCTTCTTGTGGTATCTAAGATAGCTTGAATACCTTTGCTTGCTTTCTTCTATTTGCTTGTGCCCTTGGCAGCCCTGAACTATTCTACACTCAATTGATTTGAATGTTCCATTGAAATCCACCTGATTTCACCTAGAAATATTGAATCCATTGGCATCGGCAGGAGATGAGAGTATGCTGGATGTTGCATAAAATCCAAGAGGAAAGATTCCAGCATACCCTTTAGTGTTTCCCTTGCCTAGGGTATAGTAGCTCTGTAACAGATTCCAGTTAATAAATTTAAGTGTCTGTTCTTATAGAGTAGCTTATTCAAGACAGCATCCTTAAATGATAGGGTCCAAATAATCTGACATAAGGTGTTTTGTTGTTGTTGTTGGGTTTTTGTTTGGTTTTGGTTTTGTTTGGTTTTTGTTTTGGTTTTTAGTTTAGTTTTGGGGTTTTTTGTTTGTTTTTAAAGATATTTATGAATAAATAATTGAAGATACAGTGATCTACAAAAGGCAGCACATAAGCATTCTGTGGTAACTGAAATACCCATTTGGTATACCAAGGAGTAAAGTTGGAAACTTCTCTTGACAGTGTGTTGCATAAAAATGGGTTCATGTAACTCCAGGAGAGGATTCACAAGGTTAGGAATCACAAATGCTGTACTAAGAAGGATCAAAATATGGGACTCTAGAGGGAGAGGGAGCCTCTAAGGGCCTCTAGCAAGAAAACTTAGGCAGCCTGCAGTTCTGGTAGTTGACTTCCATGAATGTCACTCTTCAACTAATTCTTTTGGTGTACTGGCAGAGGGTAGCTACATAATTTGGATTTTAAATTACACCAGATAGGTTATGATTTATTGACATAAATTATCTCATTTGGACTCAATGTTGTTATGACCCATTCCCCTTTAGTAGGCACTAGTTTGCTCATTGAATCCATATTTCAACACAGTGCATACAGTGCTTTCCTTCAAAATAAACCCACAAAACAAATGTAAACCTTCATAGCAGTGTACAGGATGTGTAAGTGGTACTCTGGAAAAGAATATGCTTTTAGGGGCTTTTGGCATGCCTCCTTTTTAAGCATCTAGGAAGGTAAAAGTCTTGCATGACAGAGAATCTTAGAATAGGTCAACCATTTTTATTTCTTCTCAGTTAGAGATGAGTTTACACTGAAACTGTACCAAAATGCCATAAATTGGGCCAATCTGCGTTCACAGTTTAACGAGGGATAATCCATGTAGTAAATCAGTTTATGGTTGCTGCAAGGAAGATCAACACTAATTAGTAAAAAACAGAAGAGTTAGTTTCTGTCCTAGCTTAAAATGAATTCAATAATTTTGATTTTCTCACCAAAGCAAATCCTAGAGCACTCGAATCTCAATTACTACTTCTTTGACATTGGAGAAGACATTTTTATGTTGGCAGCAAGGTTTTGGTAGCAGGAGGGGGACTAAAGGGGTGGCTTCTGGAGGAGCCTCTAGAAGTTTCCTCTATGTCTGATAAAGCCAATGCCAGCTGACTCCAAGATGGACCCACTTCTGGCCGAGGTTGAACTCATCAGTGACAGCGGTAGCACCTCTGGAGTAACAGATTTAAGAAGGGGAAAAAAACCAACTGTGTCATTGCAGCAGCAGAGATGGGTGAGAGAAACAGCAGACACCAAGATCAGTGAAGAAGGAAGGGGAAGAGGTGTTCCATGCATTGGAGCAGAGATTCCCCTGCAGTCCTCCCCCTGAAGAGGAGGGAGGGGAAGAGATGACATGTGATCAACTGACAGCAGCCCCCATTCTCTGTTCTGCATCACTGGAGGGAGAAGGTAGAGAAAATAGGGAATGAAGTCGAGCCTGGGAAGAAGGGCGGGATGGGGAGAACATGTTTAAGATCTAGTTTTTATTTCTCATTATACTTGGATTAGGCTGGTAATCATTTAAACTAGTTTCTCCTCACGTTAAGTCTGTTTTGCCCATGACTTGGTGATGTACCTGCCTTTACCCGAACCCATGAGCCTTTTGTTATATCTTCTCTCCCCTGGCCAGCTCAGGAGGGGAACAATAGAGCAGTTCTGGTGAGCATGTGGGGTCCAGACAGGGTCATCCCACCACAAATTTTCCACAAATAGATGGTGGGCAGAAGTTTTAGAAAGGACAGGTGTCTTGGGAGTCTCCATTGTTTTCAAATATAGTTTGGGACAACTAAAGTGGCCTGGTTTTCCTAAACTAGAAATACTGTATTTTGGCAGCCAAAGTTTTAAAAGTATTAAGATTCTAAATGAAATACCCAAAGGTAAAGCATGAAAAATCTATACTATTTCTGTTACAAGATTTTCCTAATGTCAAGTCATCAGTTTTTAATGTATATAAGAGGTGACACTTTTAGGAGTACATTGCCCTCTAGTACTGTGCTGTGTATTATATACATGTGACTTAGATTTCTAAGAGGCCTAGATATTCCTAGGAGGCGCCTGTTCCAAATATTAGTCCATCTGGACCTGATCTAGGTTAGATGATCTGATGGGATTCAAGTATAAGATAGCATGTCTAAAGGCAGTTTTTCTTTAAAATATGAGAATAAAAAAAATTATGTGTGGCTCTGACATGTACAGAAAACTATAGACAGATTAAAGAAAATATAAAATGAAAATGAAGACCAAATGGCCAAAGATCATAATAAATTACAGGGGTTTTTTAAGATAAAAGAAAAATATGAATCTTACAGTCCTTTGAAATGTAGTAAGTTATCTAAACTTCCAAAGAGGGTAATTGTAAAACCCCAAGCCTCAAGCTACAAGCTCACCAAGGAAGTTTTACTTTAAAAATATACAAGGCTCCAACAATATTTTCCCTCTGGACATATTAGAGAATCCTTCAGTTCTTTTAGCACCTTAAGAGAGAGTGAAAAGGAGACACATTGCACACATTTCCTCAGGAGGTACTTTATTGGTAAACTTTTGGAAATAAGAGATCTTGGCAAAAGTTTAAAGGGTAACATAGAAGCAAAATAGAGCATTCCACAAATCATTGACTTAGCACATGCTAACACATACAACTTAACAAAACCCAATCCATTTGGTTCCCAAGTTACCTAAAGTATTAAGAAAGGAGATTAAAAGAAGAGTAAAGAAGGAGAGAGAAAATTCTATAGCTACCACTGGAGAGTCCTGTGAGAGTCCAGCTCCCACATGGCCAGGTGGCAGGCCTGGAGCAACAGGGACAGCACATGTTGCTGCCTTTATAGCTCTGGCCTCCCAGTGGCCACCCCTCTCAGGCAGGGCTTTCAGCCCTCTGGCTGTGCTGGGGCTCCAGGGTGGGTAAGGGTGATGTTCCCACTGTGCCAGGCAATCAGAGGTTGGGTCAGGGGATCAAGGGGGCATGGCATGGGAATGCTCCAGGGCTGCCTTTGACTGATGGCCACGCCATGGTCGCCCCAGGAGTCTCACAGGGGCTGAGATATGGGACACAGCGTCACTTCACCTCCAAGAAATTCAACCTGTCCCTCTCCACACCTCCCTCCCACTTGAGTTGGTTCAACCCCATAATTAAGGTAATAACCCAGAGTCTCACAGCAACCAAAAAGGATGGGGATAGTAAAAGGAACTGAGGGTTTCCTCATAAAATAGTCTCCACGATTCATGACTGGAAGACCCATTTTATGTGTCATCTCTGAACCTGTATGGAAATTCAACTTTATTAGGAGCATTTAGGCAATAGGAAATGTCAATAAATTAAAATACAATATTTATATTTATACATCTCAGGATTTAGGGAAGCGGTCTAACAGACAAGTAATTTATTAGTTTAATATGTGTTGTGAGACAAGGCAAATTGGGTCCTTATTAATTTAGGTATTTGTAAATGCCACTAGGCAGCTCTCCTAAGCTTAAGTAATTGAAGATTTCTTTATACTCTCTGGTGTTGTGAATGTATATTAAAGGACATTTTTATTAATGACCTCTACTAAATTATTTGAACTGCAGCTAAGCTGACACTCAAAAATTGTTTCATTATTTCTGATGGGACAAAAGAGTGCAGAAAGACCTTCCCTAAAGAAACATCTATTCTTCTATTCTATTCTATTCTATTCTATTCTATTCTATTCTATTCTATTCTATTCTATTTTCATTAGAATATTAGAATATTTGTTCTAATTCTGAACATTCATTAGAATATTAATGATATTCAATATTAACTAGAATAGAATAGATTATTTTCTTCTTCGTGTTTACATTAAGACAGTAGGACTATCTGGTTTACTTTGAAATGACCAAAGTCTCCTCTGGCAAGAGATAATACATGCAAAACTGAAGCATACGGAATCAGGCTAAGACAACAAAGCCAGCTGTGATCTTATTCTTAAAAAAAATTTCAATTCATGAAATGTTTGGTGTTGCCAGGGGCTAGTATAGTGTGTTCAAAAATCTTATTAGCTGTAGAAATCCTTCCAAAAAAATTATTTCATCAGACCAAGCAAATATGATGGCTGATTTTTTTTTCTTTTTCCCTTTATAATCCATCAAAGTAGGAACATCTTGAGGCATTCTTTTCATTCATTTATTGTTCCTAAATGCTTTTAAAACTGAATCTTCAATTAGGTAAGAGAGGCTTAAAGCAGGACATCAACTCTTTGCACTTGACAAAGCACACATTGTATCTTTTCTGGAGAGAAAACTTTTGATTCTTAGCCTTATCTTTTAGAATATAAATGAGGTAGGACTTTAGATTTCCTAGAATTGCAATGAAGAAGCAGATAAAATCTTGACACATCTGGCTGTAAAACGTGCTGCCATTTTAGCTAGTTGGCAACTGCAGAATGCATGACAATGTGCAACAGCTGTTAGAATATTAATCACCATGTTTTACTTTCTATGCTGAAGCATTCAGGATTAGTCAATGATAAGCCTTGACAGATCATGTAAGTTGTTTTCATTTTGCTAAAGCTGGAGACATAATGTGGCCAAACTGCTCCAAAAAGAAGAATGAATTGTCAGAGTTTGTGTGAGGTCTGCTGTCTAA
>VXAU01001675.1:241385-259301 GCA_013399695.1 Formicarius rufipectus | reverse complement strand
TAAAACCAGTGCAGTATTCTCTGCTTCGGATTTTAGCTCTCACAAATGCCATAATTCTGAACACTTAATTTCCTTTACTGTGTTTTCCCCTTAAAAATTGTTCATCTGTAAAAACTGTAGAGATTTTTCACCCATGTAAAATTTTAATTTCAGAGAAAGAACAAGCAAAAATAGAAAGTTTTTGAACATGATTGAAGACATGTTTGAAGGTATTATTAGAGGAGTTCCAGAAGTTAAATGAAACCAAAATGAGAGCTTGACAAGTAGAGATGCTGTGCATTATTGAAATAATTAGGTGTGCAGAAAAAGATATAATCCAGCTGACTGGTTAGATAAAAACCAAGGCAGTTAGACTGTTTGGGGCAATTGTATTATGGAAGGTTATGAAATTCCGTGGCTCACTTTGAAAACATTTTCTGTGATACAGTTCAGTATGACTGGAAAAAAAGCAATTAAAGAAAAAGAGATACATTATAAATCCTAAAAATATATTTGCAGAGCTTAAACAGTGAGGAAAGAAAATATTTTTAAAAAATTAAAAATTAATTACAAAAACAAAAGCAGTGGACTGATTCCATAGAAAGGGTAGAAACTCATCCCTTGTATGTTTGGGGTGAATAGTCTCTGAAATGAAACTAAATAGGCTTTGTAAAATAAACTCAGCTGAGTCAGATGCATGTTATTTAATATGGGTTTCACATGTCTTCACGTATATATATTTAACATTCTGAGTGTTAGCTAATATTCACCTCCCAGAACGTGTAGGATCTGGTGATGGGTACAAGAAAAGTATCCAGTCTAGTTAGGAGACTGTAGACTAATTGAAAACAGTTGAGAATCAGTTTCCTACACCCTGCTGAGATGTCAGGAAACATAACAACTATTGTATTATTGTGCCTTCAGTCTTAGATTCCAGGTGGTCATAAGTACTTGTTCATCTACTCTCAGTTGCATGAAGTTTTCAATTCTCTTTATGTGGAAGCACAGCCATATCAACTGTTAGAATATCTGTATTTCCACCAACTTTTACAGTAGGAATCACATCTTCTTTTCATTATTGGTGGTGGCCTTCAAGATTTTGTTATATTTGGCAAAAGGGATAAAGTTGAATAGGGCAGTCAGGATCAAAGAAAACCACAATAAATACTGATGCCATAAATTATTTACTTTAAAAAATAGTAAAAAAATATCTATTTTCTAATTAGCAACATTAAATTGCTATTTAATGGAACTCAAACACAAAACAATGCAACTTGTATGTGGAAAAAAAGTCCCCTCAAATAATTCACAGGACTGAAAACTTAATTGCATTAAAATGAGAAATGCACCAAGTTGTCATTGCAGTCAACACAATGTGCATCTATGGTCAAAAATGATCAAGATGGTATACTGCATATGCAAATTATCAAAAAATAAGTTAATGTTATTATACTCCAATACAAGTCAGTGCTGTAATTTCATCTAGAATAAAAGGACTTGAGCTAGTCTCAGTTTTTAAACAAAAGCAACGAGGAAACACTGAGATAAGGGTGAGAAGAGTAGCAAGAATCTTCCATCAACTCATATGGAGATAAGCTATAAAACATGCAGCAAAGAACCCAACTGAGCACTCTACCTGGTTGAGGACATCATCATCTTTCAAAATTACTCTGTGCATCACAACTGTACAGAAGCACATTTCTTCTATAGGCTCCTAGAATAAGTTCACCTATAAAATAAAGTCTTTCCTGAGTTCATCTCCACCTGGAGAACCTTGTTGCTGTCACAACCTATTCTCTTTGTCCACCCTCTCCCCTCACACATTGTGTTTCCCCATCTCTTGGTCTTAGCATAACCACAAACACTCTAGAGACTGGCCTAGAAGGGCCAGAAATGGCTCCAGGAGAACAATTCACACTAAAAGCTGCAGCCCATATGAAATGACCCACTGGACACTATAGACTGTTCAAATTTTAAGGTTGAAAAAGACCTCCAAGATCACTGCGTCCAACCATTAACCCAGCTCTGCCATGTTCACCACTAAACCATGCCCCCAAGAGCCACATCTACATGTTATTTTAACACTTCTAGAGATGACGACTCCACCATTTCGTTCAGCAACCTGTTCCCACACCCAATTACTCTTTCTTTTAAGCAAGTTTTTCTAGTATCTAATCCAAACCTCCTCTCGTGCAACTTGATGCCATTTCCTATCACTTGTTACTGGAAAGGAGAGTCTGACACTGACCTTGGTACAACCTCTTTTCAGGTTTCTCTGGACATGCTCCTGCATCTCATTGTCTTTCTTGTCATGAAGGTCCAAAACTGAGTACAGGTTTTGAGGTGAGGCCCCACTAGTGTTGAGTACAGGGGTAAAGCCACTTCCTCTTTAAGAAGGTAATCATGGCAGAGAGTGGAGTGGCTCAGAGTATCATCTGAAGGTCAGAGGAAGAAAAGCAGAACCTTTATGGGATATAAGATTCCGTTCCTGACTGAGAATTCTTACACCGCACAGAGGGCCTCACCTCATTGGGAAGAGTGCCAGAGTTACATGCTCAGTGACTTCTGTCAAACAGGTGTCTACTATAGTGCTGGTGCCATGCCCAGACCATTTGCCTTGACAGAAATGAAAAACACTATACATCGCCCTTTACATTACTTTTTATTGATTTTCCAAAGTCTGTATGATTTTCTTGCATGTTTTTTCCTCTTCCCAAATACTGTTTGGGGTTTTTTTGTTTGTTTTGTTTTTGGTTTTGGTTTTTGTTTGTTTGTTTGTTTGTTGTTTTTGTTTGTTTGTTGGTTTTTTTAAAGAAAAGTTTATACATAGTTCATATTGTCCTGAAGCCTTTCTTAAAATAGAAGTTGCTGTCTATTGTGAAGTGCAGATGTCTTGGCAGAGGTGGACTAAGTACACAGATCACAGACATGGGGTTATTGAAGGATGGCTCCTGTCATCTTGTGTATGACATCTTGTAAGCATTCTTGGGCATGAAGTAGAACAAGAAATGACAATCCAGTTAGCACTAAGGACCATGCTGTTGAAGTGTCTCCTGACTAACTGTTCTTCAGTCTAGTGGCTGAATGCACACTCCTCCAAGACCTACCAGAACTGAAGTGAGCAGAGTCTGTGATTGTTCTGAAGTCATTTCAGAACTGACAACTGTAATCAGTAGATAACATCTGCCCTGATGAATGGAATAAGGACCACACATAGGTTGACACCTTTAACCAAGGCTAGTCCTTTTGCCTCACAAGTGGACTGCAGAGTATGTTGAGATATCAGTGTAGTGGGACTCACTGACACAGTGAACAGTACTGGCCATAAAGATTTCCAGGGAAGGCTCTGGAAAGTCAGAGGCAGCAAAAGTTCACATGATAACGACAACTCCTTTCTTCGCTGGGATGGACTTAAGAGGATGGTGAGAGCTCCCTGCAAAGAATGACTATGCACAATGGATGTTCTGCACCCACCACTGATCATCCTGTGTGCTGCCTCACATATCATTCCACTGGTGGTGTACTGTCCTCAGCGTGCCAAATCTCCATTCTAGACAACAAGTATGGTGTGCAAGGTGGTACCTGCACCCTGCTGATTTGGGCATGTGGTGCACATGGAATAAACTTGTCTGCCATGCATGGGCCAAAGGGAAGCATGGAAGTCTTGTGGAATACATTTTGTGAAATCACAGGGCCTGTGCCAGCTGACCAGAGGTTAGAAAAGGTTACTCTGCTTTGGGAGTCTATGAATGTAATAGGTGATAGATGTGATAGATGGGTAGAAAAAAAGGTTTCATATTCTTTGCACAGAATTGTCAGTGAAATGTACATTGTGTAGCTGGTATTTATAGTCCAAGCAGAGACAGTTATAGTAATAGGACCAGTGAATTCTTGGAAGGAATAAGTGGAATGCATGAATCATTTTAAAGAGGTTTCCCAAAACAGGTAATCATCCCTTAACAATGATTCTCAGATAAGAGGAGTTAAGAAAGGAGCTGTTAACACAGTGACTGCAACTACTCCTGACTAATATGGACTTTGTTCAGTAATTTATACACCTTAAATTAGAGTACTACAAGGTGTTCTGTTCAGAATCCTTATAAAGCGCTTCAGTGGTTCGGCTCACACAAAAAGTCAGGCAAACTATCTTTTTGAGCACATAATGGAAGTGCCCTGTTATTCAAGGAGCATTGCTTTTATAGTGTGTCTTTAGAAAGAGAAAAGAGATGGGGCAGAGGGAGGGAGGTATGGGAGGAAAATGACATCAGATGTGTACTTACATTAGCAGGGAGGAAAAGAGTTAGTTTATACAGAAGTAGTGGAAACAGACAGAATAGACAGAAAATCCCTAAAATTTCTAACAAAGTGTTAATGTGTAATTAGGTCTTAATGAACAATACTACTTACCTGATGGTTTTTTCATTGAGATTTTTTAATTGATCATGGACTCCTGAAGTGTTCATTGTAAATATTTATTAAATAACTACTGTCTATTTTTGATGGCTTATTAGGAGAATTTTTATTGTCAAAACATGTTTGGTCCGACAAGACACAGGATGTTGGCTTTTCTAATTAGCTTAGAAAGCCCTTCCAACTAATGTTTCTCTGTATTTTCTATGTCATTAATTTCCTGTGAATGTCTGAGCTGGAAACTAACTGAATGGATGCATGAACTAATAGAAAACAGTTTAATTAATCATTGGCTTTGTTTTAACATGTATGTTTATTCAGGTATAGTGGAATATTGGCAAAAACAATAAAAATGGGGTGCTAATAAGAGAGAACGAAAGCCAGTAGGGTCCAGTGTAGCGATTAATCATGTTAGTTACTAGAACTGTAAACCAAAGTATGATGTCTATAAAACAAAAAATTGCTTCAAAAAAAAATTTGGAAGTATGACAGAGAAACCAAAATCTTGTTCCAAATTTTTCAAGAAATTAAAAAAAAAAAAACCAACTGCGTTTAATTTTCCATCTCATGTCCTTATAAGTTCCCCACTTAAAGTACCTTTTCACTTCTTCTCTACTAATTGTATTCTCAGATCTTAATTTAAAACAAACATAGTGTTTTTATTACATGCTGCTATGTTTGAAAGTGTAGGGCCCTTCATGCATATTTACTAAATGATGTTTGAAACAAACTCATGTTTGTGTTTTCCACAAGGAAACTCTCCTGGGGTAAGTTTGAAACTACAGTTCCTCAGCTACCAATTCTGATAAAAGTCCATCAGTAGTTTAAACCTTGAGTCTCATACTTGGAGGATATAAATCTGCAGACAAAATTGCAATGGATATATGGCAACAGTGATTGCATGGAGATGCAAGTCATTGTAATGATAGGGACTTCAACACTGTATTTCTGATTAATATTTCTAACTACATATATTTTCTAGTAGAACAGCAGGTTAAAAAGAGAGAGGCAGGGATACACTTAGTTTATTTAACGGAATGCAAAACGTAACAAGAAATACAAGCTTTATACAGGCAGAGAAATTAGACTTTTGTAAATTAATGCACATAGCTTTAATTAATGTCAAACCTCATACTTTGTCCATCTTAGATTTAAGGGAAAGCGTTCAGAAATATTTATCTGGGCAGATGTCTCACTAAGATATTTACACAGAAATACATCCAAGAATTATGCAGTCCTTTCAAAATTAATGTTGTTTAGTTTGTTTTGTAATTCAGAACATAATTGAAAAGTCAAATGTTTGAATTATTAACAAGGAACAAAACAAACTGTCTGTGTATTAGCCACTCTGAATAACTCCTCCAAGTTTAGAATGAAAACAGAGACACCACTTAGAAAATTCCTCTACCTTGAGTGAGAGAAAAAACCTAGTAATAAAGTCACCAAGATTTTATCAACAGAACATTATTCTTCCTTTAATATTTTGATATTTATATAATAAAATTGGACTGTATGTTTGCTTGTTTTAACATTAGAATAATAACAGAACCACTTTTTCCTGCACAGAGAATGCTTCTGGCCTTCCTGGGGGCACAAGCATTGATTAATTTAGAAATTGAAGAATTACTAAATTAGAACAACTGAGGATGATGAACTCCACATGAGAATGTCTCCTGTCTATCCGAGTATAGTTTTGCATTCCCTTGCTTCTTGTGCTGCCTAAAATTAAGTATGCTTGGACAACACATGCATAACATCCATGGAAATATTTTTTCAAGATGAAGTTCATTCATCAAGCCCTCAAAGCAGAAGACGGACATCTCTAAATCCTCTGATATGAGGGTTGCCTGGAATGTTTCCATGTGTAGAAGGAAATTCCTAAATTCTCCTTAGACTTATTCTTTTAGCCTAATGCCTCAAATGTTTTGTGATTTGTGGTATGTGTTGGCTTAAGTTGTAATATTTGATCTCAGTCAAGAAGAGATTACCTTTCCCATCTCTTCCCAGGAATCTTTTCCGTCATTGTATGGGCTTACACTGAGCATTTGTTTTTTCATTCTTCACAATGCAAAATTACTAATAAACACAGTTAACACCTAAAAAATAACTTTTCATTAGATTCTTGTTTGCATTGCTCCTTGAAGTAAAAGAGGTTTGGTATGTACAATTTCATACAATAAATTAGATGCAGCATTCTCAAATGCATCTGTAAAACTAAAAGGTTTAATTTTCATATAAAAAATAATTTTGGCAATGGAAAGCTAAACTTACATGCTTTGAAGTACCCTGACAGAGCCTTTCTTTTTTCCCTTGGCAAGTGGGAGAAGATTCTTCATTGGGATACAATTAGCTACTAAAAAATCATTCCTGTTACCCTCAGGAATCATCAGTGCATATGGTTCTACTACTACAGCAACTAAAACCAGAAAAAGTTGCCTAGGAAATACAGCAAAACCTCTAAAATGAAGTTATGTAAAGTACATAGACTGGTTTTGTGTCTATGTAGCATCCCATAAATATTTCGGTTATCTGTCTACTGTCTAAATATCTGGTTAACTTTTAACATCTTATGAAGTGTTTTGAAGCACCTAATATAAAAATATGTCATTATTTATTCATCTGTATCTTCATCATCCAAGCGGTAGATAAGTTACAATTAAAAAATCAAATTTCTGAAGAAAAGCTATCAAAAATTACAAAATTTTCAAGTCTTAACTCCACATTTCTGGGTGGAATTTCTCCATACGACATGGATTTCTCCTTATCACTGTATCTGTAAAGCAAAGTAAATTCTCCATTTTTCTTGTCCATTCTTTGTGCTACTTCTTAACCTAGCTATTCTGGTTTTGCTTTTGAAATACCCTAAGACAGGACTATTTTCACTCTCGTGGTAAACTTAAAACCTGTGGGTCAAAACATCATTTAATTTGGTCTTCCCTTAGAACTTTTATGAGCAACACAAGTTTCACTGTTTTTAACACCCAAATCTGTCCTTTTATTCAAGCTAGTTGTGGCAGAAAGTTCAGACTGAGAAGAAAGAAGGTGGCTTTTACAGCAGTTGATAAATAAGGCAGCCAGAAATATTTATTAAAAACAAAAAAAGGGAAGAAGAAATGCAGTAGTATTCCATTTCAAAAGGGTTTCTCCAAGTTTCAGTAATGTCAGTATGAATTGTGATCTCCCCACTGTTATTCATTAATTATATATTTACAGCCAGAACACTCTCACTTTTCCTGATCCTGTATGTCCATCAACCACTTACTACACCTTCTCATAAGCTTAATTTATGTGCCCTGCACATCAGAGACTCTGGAGAGCAGTTTTAAGTGTCACTTTTAGTGCCAAACTAAACCAACACCCTCCTGAGGACTGGTGGACAGAGAGGAGAGACAGAGGTTCTCCTGCAGGGTGAGGTAGAGAAGAATCTAATTAAAATTTTTCCCTGCAAAGGAGCCTATCTCTCTACTGACTAAAGGAAGGACTTCCAAGATTAACTATCATACTTTAATGAATTCCCTCTCTGTCTGTGTTAAATTAGGTTTCTAAGATACAGTGTTGACTTCCTACATTTTTGCATTTCTGTTTACTAAAAGAGTCTATAATTTAGGATTTCTAGGAGTTGTTTATTATAAGTAATTATAAGGATTTTTTTAAAAAAAAAAAAAAAAAGGCAACGACAGTGAAATTGCACTATTTTGTTTTTAGGAGTACCAGAAAGGATCTGAAGATCACTGCCCTTCTGAAGTGTTTTTCTTATTGTTTCATGAAGCCCTTATGCAGCAGAGCTACAACACTATGAAATGATGGTCGGTGAACTCTGAGAGCATGCAGTCACCTCAGCAACACACAGTACACTTCCACTGGCCCTGGGCCAGCCCTGCTTGTGGATTCAAGCAAATTACGGCTACAATGGTGTTACTTAGAAGCAGTCTGTCTGCCGATCCCCGGTAAGGCTCAGAATATGCAAAGTAACAGGCTGGAAGCACTATTTTCATTGGTGCTATAGGAGGAGTGAGTGTTACACAGCCAGAGTCAGCCATCAGTGGCTATCTCCAGAAGCACAAAAAAGAGAATAAGATAAAATGAAAGATAAGAAAAATGAACTTCAACATAATGTAAGAGTTAAATCTAAGACCCAGTTAAACTAATTAGGAGACTAAAGTATCCAGTATAATTACATTTCATTTTTCAGTCTTCCCCCACAAGAAAAAGCATGCAAATAAAGTCCCCCTTTTCCAGCAATTTAATGTAATGAAAATACATCACCAAATATCAAGTAATATATTTTACCAGAAAACCAGAAGAGCAATATTGTTCATTTACTCTAAGACTGAGGATAATCTGAATGAGATCCCTCTTGTAGAAATACACAAAGCTACGTATGCCTCTTTGAAACAATAAAAAATAAGGACTGAGTAGTCCTTAGGAGCTAAATGAGATTAGAAATAACACAATAAGCTGACCTATATAGTAGCCCATCAAGAGGAAAATTCATTACCTTTATTATTTAAAACAGCACTTTGCTGGCATTACCTAATTCTCCCAGTGTCCCCTGCTTATAAATAGAGATGGTGAGGAAGAGGAAACGTATACTTGGTCAGAATCATGCCCCATCTAAAGAGTGGAAATAGAATAAAATTTCAGGAGCTCTTTGCTTTCAGCCTGCACTCAGTTCTCTGAATCTCTCACAAGGCATATGAAATAGAAGACAAAGTTTAGAAAATTGCTGGTGATGTCGCAGACGAAAGAAGACATTTGCCTTTGGGTCAGACACATTAAATTGATTGTGGGATGACTCCAAGAAGACCATGAGAGCTTGAGTCATCCTACAACTTGAGTCACATGCCTTCTTCACAGGAATAACCCCGGAAGGCAGAGAGAAAAAACCCACCCTCCCTCTCCCTTGCTGGCAGACGGTATTGAAGCCACTTGGCAGAAGGCAGGATATTACGATTTGATGGAAAAGGATTCGACCTGATTAAAAAAATAATGACTGTCAATATATGGTTCATTCATGTCTGCTTTACTAGTAAACAACAGAATACGGTATGAAAGGAAAGATAAAAAAGTGTCAAATATGTACTTTAACACTCAATTGCAACTTTTTCTTCAGAAAGAATCTTTGGTAGGACACAAAGACAAAGCCAGGAACCTGGCTGATCAACTTAAAATGACTGCCTACTTTTTAGATATTATGAGTGCCATGGAATCATATTTAAACCCCAGCCACCAACTCGGCCCCACACAACTGCTCTCCTGCTCCCCCCTCCTGTAGGATAGCATAGAGAATTTGGACGGTAAAAGTGAGACTCAGACAAAGACAGTTTAATAGGTAAAGCAAAAGCCACATATGCAAGCAAAGCAAAACAAAGAATTTAATCACCACTTCCCTTGGTAAAGCAGGTGTTCAATCATCCCCAGGGAAGCTGGTCTTCATCAGGTGTAATGGTGATTTCAGAAAACAAATGCCATCATTCTAAACATTCCATCCTTTCCTTCTGCTTCCCCCAGTGAGCATGACACCATATGGTCTGGGATATCCCTCTGGTCAGCTGGTGTCAGCTGTCCCAGTTATGTTGCCTTCCAACTTCTTGTGCACCCCCAGCCTGCACACTGATGGAGTGGGGTGAGAGACCTTGACACTGTGCAAGCACTGCACAGAAATAACAAAATCATCCCTTGGTTACCACCACTGTTTCGAGCACAATTCCAAAACATAGCTCTATATCAGCTACTCTGAAGAAAATTAGCTTTATCTCAGACAAAACCAACTTAGGTAAGCAATAATCTAAAGTTAGCAATGGAGATTTCTTCCCTAGTCAGTGTAAAGAGATGACAGAAAATGACTTGCCATACAAGAGTGCCTACCTATTTAAGGATGGAATAAGCTGTGCTCTGGATGCAGCTGTATTTTTTCATTAGTGAGAGGATGAAATGATAAGCTTTCATTGGATGCTTAAGTCCACATAGCTAAGGCTCGATGAGATAAAAAGTGCTGAAAATTGTTTACATTTTTAAGATATGTATATTACAATGATAATTATTCAACCTATAGTCAAGCTCTGTACCAAATCTATACATAATTACTTATGTTTCAGTAGGAGGGATATTTTTCCTGGTCAAAAGAAGAAATCTCCATATGTGGGCATGTCTCCTGCATTCCCACACCATCATGCACTTAAAATTTACACTGCAGTGATGAGTACTTGAAACATATTATCATTTACCAAACTTTCATATGGTCGGTTTGAAAAGAATTTTCTAGGGTGGCATATTTCCCAGAATGTGGAATAAAATGTGGGGTGAAAAACATGGTAGCATGCATTATTTCTCAATTATTTTTTTCTCTTTTCCCCACTCTTCATATCCCAGACATTGGGGAACACAGGGCTAAAAACAAGTCAATGTGAATTCTGGAATAGCGACATCATTTCAGTACACCACAAAGAAAACTTACCTCATGTAGGCATTGTAACTCAAGCTGATAAAAAACATCCTACAGTAACATGCGTCAGCAGGAAACCAGACTATGAATGAAACAGTGAGTCTATCTCTAAAAGTACTATTTTTTTCCCTTTCAGTGAAAGAGGGAAAATAAAAACTATTTGACTCATCAACCAAAAGCTAAGATTTTACATAGGGTACACATATTTTAAAAAATAATATAAAGGAATATTTTTTGAGAAAAATCAAGTATTTTCTCTTTGCTATAAGGTGAATTTTGACACAGGGAAGGCTAAGATACCTACAAGGCAACCAAGGAGAAATGAGAAAAAAAAAAGTCTTTGATGTCTGTAAAAATATAACGACATAATCAGGCTATAACATTTATTAGAAATCAGAAAATGTATACAATTAGTCAAAGAGAGAAACAAGGAAAAATATTTTTAAAGCTGTAATCTACCTTTTGGTGGTGCTTTCATTCCCTTTTCTTTCATCCCCATGTGGGAGGAATCTTTATTCTTCTGTCTATTTCCTTTCTACGAGACTGGTTTAAAACCCCACTGCAATCTTTCCCCTGATCTCAGTATGCCTTGGATCAGACCTTACTCTAACAGACATAGGCTAATTTGTGTGAGACATTTATATTATCTTCTTCCTGCTACAGTCATGTACAAAGTTATATTGCACTTGTTTGATGGTTTCAGTTAATGAAGAATAGCCTCAGTTCATTTCAGCTCATGCCCAAATATACCAGTTGGATGTAATGAGCTTTCATTACAAAGATGTCATGATAAAGATGACCTACAGTTTTTGGAGAGAAATTATCAGACTCCTTATGTTATTCATTCATTGTTCTACGGCTAACAATGTCAACAAACAAAAATATGTTCTCATCCTCTAACATGAAGTCTCATAGGATACCGAGCAAACATTCCATCAATTTAACATCAGTCTCTTCAGAGTTTGTACTGCACAGCCTTTTAAAATTCAGTCTGAAAAACTTTCACTGGGTGATAGTTAATCCTCTAACTTGGTAGGAAAAGCTTTAACAAAATCAAGCCAAAGGGACAAAATTGAAGGTAATGAGGAAAGTGGGAACAAAGAAGCGTGCAAGAATCTTAAAATCTGAATTAGTGCTGTTCGAAAAGGGCTGAGGAGCTTCTGAGCCTGATAACATTAACATAAATTTCCCATTGCTTTGGGGTAATCAGACCCAGATTTCTCACAATAATTCAACTTTCTGAAAAATACTGAATAGGAAACTAAGGCATTAGGAATGTAATGAGAAATAAAATGAATTCTTCAGTGTTCTTAACTTCTCTGTGTCTTACAGTCATCATGGATAGTATTCTTATAAAATGGATTCAGATAATTAAATCTCTGACTCCAGGTAATGGGTAATATAATACTCGAAATTTATTGTAAAAAGTGAAATAAAACAAAATTTATACAACTCTGCTAAACCACATACGTGACATATCATTTTGCCAACGGAGAATGTATAGATATTCCTATAGAGTACAAATTGTTTAACCTATTTAAAAATTACTAAGAGAAACTAGTAAAGGGCCTGATAATGCTAGCTTGGTATTAAAAGTGCTGGATGAAACTCCAGTGCAAGGGTTTAACTGAGTATTTCTGTTAATAATTGTCACAACAATTACTCCTAACAGTAGAACCAGTCAATCCCAAAATAAAATGAAATCTACTCCTTTTAAAATAGCTTTCTTTTACAAAAAGAAATGCTGCTTAACAATTGCAAAATATTTTCTTCATTATATAAAGAATATTACAAAGATAAGACATGGCTCTCAAACCTGTTAAAATAATCTGAAATACCAAATACAGCTCTTTAGGTGTCACAATTTTGTAATCAACAATCAAAATAAAGAGAGAAAGCAATGCAGGAAACTACTGGATGCATTCTATTAGGCAAAAAATTTAAGAAAATTTACTTTGAAACAGCAAGATGTTCTATTCTGACAAGTTTATACCATTAAAATGATATGTCAACAAATATTTCTGCTTGCTAAGTTAAATTATTTTCACAAAGAAAACACATGGTATGTAGGTTAAACAACAGTTTCAAGTATCTTGAATTTGTGCATGCTCATTCTATTACACTTGGTGCTTGATAAATCAACTATCTTACATATTACGAGTCAAAGAATTATAGAACACCAGCTCTGATTGCATGGATTAAAGCAAAACAGGGCAGAGCTGACACTGAACTACATTACTTTAAGTTGATCCATCTGTGAAACATCTGGTGACTCTACCAGCTAGAGAGACAGACTTCCATGAGTTCCTCACACTTACCGAGCTTTGGAACAAGAGTAATAAATATTCCCAGTAAAAGGTGTAATTTTAAAGTGAAGCAAGTATTTTGCATCACAAGAGTTATTCAAGCAGAATTATGAATATGAGGACATACTTTTGTAATGGCATTTTTGAGGAAAGATTTCCCTTTTTTTATCATGTTCATTTAAGTCATTAAGCTATTTTAAATAAAGGGCTGTTATCTAGATCTGATTTAGGATAACAAAATTTGGAAGGAACTTTGAGAGAAAATAGCTAAAGTACATACTTTCCTCCACTGCTTGCAGCTTCTCGATTTTCAGATATTATTTTATAGCCTTATTTTTTCCCTTGAGCTCCAAGACCTAACGCTAAGGGGCACCAGAGAACTGAACTGCATCTGTTCATATCCATCAGGAACCAGCTACTGAAACTAACGTTGTAAGTTATTCACCATGCTAGGCGTGGAGAGAATGGAGCTTTGGGGGAACTATAACAGGCAAAACAACAGTTCTCCGTGACATATTCTTTGTTACAGAAAGCTGTCACTGGAAATGAAAGGGTATAGTTTATTGCTAGGTGTTGAAAAAGAACTCTCACTACATTTTCCCAGACAAAAGTTGGGAAATGTGTGAAAATACTACATGACATGACAAGAGATGCCTTTTTTTTTTATTTTTTTTTGAGAAGTCAAGTATATCTAAACAATCCTAGCAGATTGACATAGTGTATATGTACTTTGATCTCAGACAAATGTAAACAGAGGAGCATAGATGTAGGAATTAATTTTTATATTAAGTATCAAATGAGGTCTGGATACCAGCATGTTTTCATTTCCAATTCTTGAAATTCTACTATGGAGATAAAGAACTTTTCTCATCTTTTAGTTGATTGTGAAATTGCCTATTATCCTCTCATTTTCCCAACAGGACAAAAGAGAAACAATATTTAAAAAACAAACAAACAAAAAGTACATAAATTAAGCCTGTTTTCCAGGTGTGCACTCCAAAATCAACTTTCTTCATCCCAGGTTTGGCTGTAAAACACAGAATAATTATGCAGCCAGTGCCATGTATGTTAATAGAGCATATTTTGAAAATCTCAAACATGATGTCAGGAACCTGTTGCTTATCCCACTTGCTTTGTTTGGTTTGGGTTGGGGTTTTTTTGTCCTGTATTTCTGTTTCAGTCTCTTTATTCTACCACAACACTCAGAGTCAAACTAGCAGAAGATAACTCAAGAAACACTACATGTTTGAGAAGTAAAGTTGTTCTGATTCCTTTTAGAAAGCTTGGTCACAGTATTGCCCTGGCACAGAAAGCATTAAGAAAATGCAGATTCAGTACAGGGCCCAGTATGTCAAATCATTGCAATCAAAGCTCCAAGACCAAAATTAATAATGTACCTTAACAAATGGTGGGACTGAGACTTGCTAAGATGCATTCTGATTTGAGTATTGTAGACCTTTCCTTATAATATTAGCACTTATTTCTGTGTCTTTAAATAGCCTATCAAAATAAAATCCACAGATAACTCCTGCTCAGTGTAGTATTTGACTCCTAGATCTTTTAAGGCCAGATGAGACCATTATGATAATGCACTTTGACCCCCAGCATAACACAGGGCATAGAATTTCGCTCAGCAATTCCTCCCTTGGGTCTGCATCTTCTGTTAGAGGTATCCCATCTCCTTTTGAAAGACATCTAGCCCTGATTTATTGCTTAAAGTGACAGAAGTTCCAGCACATTCCTTGGTGAGCTCATCCCTCAGATAATGACAGCTGCAGTCAGAAACGGTAGAAGTTTTGTTCTCCTCTGGTATGGTTTAGTTTCAGGTTTCTTTCCACTACACTTTACAAAGCTGAACTCCAGAACCATCAGGAAGCTGTATCAGCTTATAGACAATGGCCCTGTTGAGAAAACCCCCCAAACTTTCTTTAAACCAAAAATGGGGCAAAACCACCTTTTGGGATACATTGTACACATTTTTCAAGGGCTATTTAACAGTTCCTCAGGACAGAGAAGACAGAAGATGGTTGATCTCTGATTTGGCCCAAGTGGAGATCATCAGCAATTCATCATCCTAGCAGCAGTTAAGCCTGGCCTCTGTCTTTCTATCTAGTCAGTGACATCGAAACTGAGAGACACACAAACTGGTAGTTTTTACGCAGCTCATGTGCTGGACCAGGCTTCTGTAAATCTTCTCTTGAGAGAACAGCTTGGAGTTTGTGGTCATTTTGTTTTTCAGCTTGACTGAAAGACGGGTGGCTGCATTCAGGAACTTCACTGTGTGGCCAAAACTGACCAGGCTGCAGAGCCTAGAGTTTCATATGCCGTTTGTGATTTGCTATGACAAGGACAGACACGGCAACACACCTCTCTAGCCACCATCCTGTATGGACATGGTGTTCCATGGCCACAAAGCGAAGGAGATCCTGAAGGAGAGAGGGTGGGAAGAGTGGTACCGAGCAGTCCCTTCAGCGAGATGAGTAGAAAGAGTTGCACCGATGAAGGCTTTTGGAGGGGCCATGTGGTCCCCAGTGTCTCTCCCACCTCCTCCTCCTCTTCCTCCTCCTCCTCCTCAGGCGGGAGGAGGCAGAGTTGCTGTTGCTGCCAATGCGCCAGGATAGAGAGATCTCGGCGCGGGAGGAGATGACGCAAAAGGTAGAGCTCCCCCCAAAAAAGTGTTTCTCCAGGACGAAGATGGCGGCAACTTAGCCCAGGGGCCCAAGATGCCTGTGCCTATCGGGGGCCCCCAGCCAGGCAGTTCCGCCCCGTGCGCCCGGGGACACCGCGACCGGCGGCAGCAGCGGCGGCAGCCGCAGCCCATTGTCACCAGCAGCGGCGGCGGCCCCGGCAGCCTCCTCCTCCTCTTCCTCTTCCTCCTCCTCCTCTTCAGCATCCTCAGCAGCGCTCCGGGAGCCCTGCAGCAGCGTCTCTCCAGTTAGAGCGGAGGGGGGAGAGAAGAAAGAGGAGACTGAGACAGCGGTGCAGGGATCTGTGCCGCGGCTCGGGGCTGAGGAAGAGGAGCAGCGGCGGCGGCGGGGAGGAAGAGGAGGCGAGGAGCCCTCCCGGAGCCGTCCGTCGGCAGCAGGGGACGCGGCATGCGGTTGTCCGGAGCCAGTGGGCTTTTCTCACGAGGGAGATGGGGAGCTGCGATCTGACCATGCCTGGGTGAGAGGGGGAAAGGACCAGTCGCGCAGCCCCGCCACCACCAACTATCACCACTACCACCACCACCACCATCTCCTCTCCCTCCTCCTCTCTCTGCGTTATTGCTCTTATCTTCTCCACGGCACTCCGCGTTGGATGGACTGGGGCTGCTTCGTGTGGTGAGACCAAGGCAGAGCCACCGGCGAAAACCAACAATATCTCAGAGGAAGAAAAAGAAGGAAGAAAGAAGAGGTAGAAAGGGAGAGGGGGGAGAGTGGAAGAGGGAGAGAGCGAAAAAGAGCGAGAGAAGGGAAGGCAGGCAAGAAAATCCCCCCAATCTTTTAAGTCAATGCATATTGTGGTGACACTGGCAAAGGAGCCCTCACGGTGGAGTCGGCCAGGGCTGTGCGTTCCCAAAATATGACCAGGGGTGCTTGGATGTGTAGTCGGCAGTATGATGACGGCTTAAAAATCTGGTTCGCACCCCGGGAGAACGAGAAACCCTTCACGGATTCAGAGAGGGCTCAGAAATGGCGACTGTCCCTGGCATCGCTCTTGTTTTTCACGGTCCTGCTCTCTGATCACTTGTGGTTCTGCGCCGAGGCCAAATTCACGGGGACCGGAGAGAAGGAACAGCCGCCGCCCGAGAAGCCGGAGCCCGCGGAGCCGGAGCTGCTGGCGGGCATGGGGGAGCCGGCGCCCCCCGCGCCCCGGCTCCTCGCCCCCCCCTCGCCCTCCCTCCCGCCCTCCCCCGGCAGCAGCGGCAGCGGCCGCCGCGGCAGCCGCACCAACGCCACCGAGCCCCGGCACGGCAAGGCTGCTTTCCTGGGGAACTCCACCGCCAGGCCCCTGGAGACGTGTCCCCCCCCGGGCTCCTCGTCCGGGCAGTGCTTCAGCGTGGGGGACGCGGAGGCGGTGTGCCGGCCGCGGGGCGCGGGGCAGAGCCCGGCGCCCGGCTGGAACCTGACGGATTTTTACCTTTCCTTTTGTAATTCCTACACACTTTGGGAGTTGTTCGCCGGGTTGTCCAATCCGGACACTTTGAACTGCAGTCTGGATGTGGTGCTGAGGGGGGAAAGCTCTTGCAGCCAGTGCGTCCAGGCTTACCAGCGCTACGACCAGCACGCTCAGGAGAAATACGAAGAGTTTGAGGTTATGCTCCAGAAATATTTACAGTCGGATGAGTACTCGGTGAAATCGTGTCCTGAGGATTGTAAGGTAGGAGCCCCTGCTGTATTTCCTGTCCCTGGCTGGCGGGCTGGCGTGCCTCCCTCGGCTGTTGTGGCTGCCGTGTTCCCTGTTGTGCCTGCTTCGGTCTCTGTTCCTGGCGCCGGCGGCCGCGGTTCTTACGGTGCAGGCGGAGCTGCGGGGTGTATCGGCCGGAATGCCCCCTTGGCTCATTGTTAAAGAGGAGGAAGAGAGAGGGAGAAGCTTGGGAAAAAGCAAAAGAAGCGATCCTCCGTCCCCTGGGAGTGTAGCGCTGGATTTCCCCCTCCTCATGAATATGCGATTGGCTCCGGCTCGGCTGCCGGCTTCCAGCGGGCTGAGATGCGGCGTGGCGGCTGGCAGCGAATGGGGCTGCATGACAATGAGCGGGGCTCGCAGCGGCGGTCGGAACCGGCGCTGCCCGAC
>VXAU01001675.1:171683-241183 GCA_013399695.1 Formicarius rufipectus | reverse complement strand
GGGCCGCCTCGGGAGCGGGGAGCGGCACCGCGTATCCCGGCGCTCTGCCAAAATTTGTGGATCTGGGAAAAGCTGGAGAGACGAGGTGTCTGTCAGCGGGCAGCGCGGTGGTCCTTGGTTGGGAAGTGATGGTGACAGCGTTTTGATAAGACGCAGCTGCTTTCTTTGGTGCCACTGGTGACAGCTCGGAGAGATACAGAGGTTTTTCTTTTCATTTGCTAGAGGACAGAGGGTCCTAGTTTGACTCTTGGAGTTGTTGCCTTCTCTATACTTTTGCACAAGATTAGTTGGCCTATGTCTCAAGATAGGGCAGAAAAAAGTGTTGTCCTGAGCACCTAAAGTAGCTAACTGCATAATTTTTGCCCCCTGGTTGAGTACTTGTTGAGAGGTGAATGGTTTCTGCCCTGAACAGGATTATCTCAACTTCTGTAGCTCAGCACTAATCAGTCTGAAACAAATCCTGCTTCAGCAGTGAAACACAACAGTGCCTATAAATTACTACTCTGAACAGAAGGCCTAACAGTACCTCTGTACTTTATAACTTCAGCAGGGTCTTCTGAAATAATTTCATTGTAATAGTGCATGCCAAAAGAATCCCCTTCACCAATAAGTTAGTGTAATTTGCATGTCTTTGCCACAAAAATCAATTCATAGTTCCTCCAGAAGCTGGAACACCCTGTTGTCTAACTGGATAAAAGTAAGAAAGTTGCTATATTTATTTTTTCTTGTTAAACCTGCCAAGAATAAAATAGACTCATCAGTAGTTTTGACTCCACTATTTTTATGTTGCAGACTGTGTGTACACACTCATTGTATATATACGATGTACTCAGTTACTGACAATATAAGCATATTTTATTTCCAGAGTGAATCGGATAAGTCAAAAGTTTAAATAGTCAAATTTAAATAGATGTCTGTTGCTCTAAGGCCATCTTTACTATTTCAGTAGCTCTTTAACTAGAAATTGACCTACTATTCTGTGCTGCCAAATGGCCAACATCTACTTGCATAAAGTGACTTTTTTAGTAACACAGTTTAGTTTGGCGGAACTTTAATGCAAAGCATGCAGTTGCTCTACAGAATATCATGGTGTAAATAGTGTTGAAAATGAACATAACAGCAAATGTATGCTGTATAATCATTTCCCCTTCAGACACCCAATGAGGAGAAATACTTGTCTAATGATAGGGAAAAAGTTGTTGACATTAAAATGATTGCGTGAAACTTAAATGAACTAGACAAACACAGTGCCAACGACCTACATTTCTCCAGTTCTGAGTGCCAGAGAATGAGTTCCATGTTTTGAGAATTTGGCCGACCAGTCTGTGTTAAAAATTAAAAATTAAAGATGTTAAAAATTAAAGATTTTTAATTAAAAATTAAATCCAACAGGGCAAAGGAAGAAGACCCAAACCAAGTGTGAGACTTAGTGGATTACCCTCTTTCTAGGGAATCTGATGGGCAGTGCAGGTGCCCACCCAGTGCCCATGTGGAGCGCAGAGACTGAGCCGCCTGGCGTGGAGCTGTACTGGGTTGAGTTGCGCTGGGCTGGGCCGGGCTGGGGTGGGCTGAGCTGGACTGAACTGGGCTGTGCTGCTCTGAGCGACGGGCAGGGAGACCGCTGTCCAAGGTGCTGCAAGGCAGAGCACACAGCCCCTGGCCAGGCAGGCGAGACGCGGGTCTCTGCCCCCGCGCCCTGACTTGGTGCTTCTGGGTCCCTCTGGAGCCTTTTGATCCATGTGGGTGTCTAAGAGAGCCAAGCGGGTGGCACGTCCAGCGGTCAGATAGCCGTGTGTGTTGATGTGCTTGTACGTGGGCTAACCGGAAGAGTGTAGAGGTGAATCTTGAAACTTAAATACTTCGTGACTGTTGTAAGATTGTGCTGGGCTTTCTGGTGTTTTATGTATATTTCATTTCTAAAATTTAATCAGGATTTTTTTTGTGTGTATGTGTAAGTAAACATTTTTTGGAGTGTTGTATATTCAGTTAATTCTTAGCTTAAGAATCAGAACAGAAAATAACTTGACATCTAGCTATGTGGCTTAGACACACACACTGTTTGGTTCATGTTGTGGTTTATATGGTGACCTGTGTTTTCTTTTTTCTTTTGTTTTGAACAAAATGGTGAAAATAATGTCTTTACTCAAGAATCCTGTATGTAAGCCTTGGCTTAATACAATGAAAGGCCTGTTAAATAGTCTATTTCTATTTAAGACGTCTTTAGTAGTTTCATTCACAGAAAAAGAGAGCTTTTCATCTAGTTGACCAATTATAGCTGCTGATAAAAGTCAATAAAATTTACACTGAATAACATTCAACCTAAAACTTGTAATTGGATGTTGCTTCCCCCTTCCTCAACTCTCCCCACACCATCCGCCATCCTCAATGCAGTCAGTTATCACAGGAAAGTATGAAAATCATGGGGAATTTCTCAGTCCAGCAAGTTATGCCTTTCCAAAAGGTGCTAACAAATATTACATGTCAAAAATGCCATTGATGCAAGAGTCTAAACCCCAGACTTTGTATTTTTTGTTCTGTTCTCTGAAACCAGAAGAAAATGAACTTTACTTTCAAAATAATCTGTGTTCCAGTACATCTCGTGGTCTCTGAAGAATCTTTTATATTAATTGCTTTGTATTGCAGAAGTTTGCAAGCCGGAGTTGTTTGACTTGTCAATTCACATTTAGCTATGTTACATGGAGAGTTTTCGTTTTAATATATAAGTATTCTCAGTTTATGGGCGTTTGTTTTGGTTTTGGGGTATTTTTTTTGTTTGTTTTTCTAAGAGTGGTGTCCTGTAATTAAGGTCTTACTATTAAACTTGCTGCTGAATTGCCTTGGGGTTTTTGAAAATTTTGTAGAAAATGCTGAGAATTTTGCACATATAAACAATTGGAAACCCACAATTTTTGATGAATATGCATATGCACTTTGTATTATTAGGATATCAGTAGACTTTATGTTTTGTTCAGAAGTTTGGGATATCAGTGTTCTCTCACTATACATCCATCTTCAACTGATATCTTAGAGATTATCCTTAAAGTCAGATGTCTCTCTACGTTGTTTCCTTATGTTGATAGTCACACATCAGTAATGGTTTAACAGTAAATATAAGAAAAATACTTGAATGTATAGCATATTTAACTAGGTGACAAAATAAATTGCTGTAGTTTTATTGATTCACTGAAGTAACAGAGTAACTGAAAGTCTGGATCTACATTTTTGTGTTTCTGTCTTAAGATTTTTAAACAATATTTTTGAAATTTTGCTTTTGTAAAAACATTATAATTTTGTGGTTATATTTGCAGAGATTGGTCTTGGCAATATCTATAATTTCTTGGTTTCCAGAATGTAATTTTTATATGCGCTGTGACACAGTGCTGTATTCAGACAATTACCAGTAACTCTGTTGGCTTGATGTTGGAAGACACAGTTCCTCATTAAGACCTGTCAGCCTTCTATCAAGGGAAATACTTAAGTTCTTATTCTTAAGGCATCAGGCAATTGCTCTCTGGTATAAAAGAAAATTCTGGCTACTTCTGATTAAGAACTGGGTCAAATAACTAAGTAGGACATAAAAATGTAAAGGTTTCTCTTTCCTTTTTCCTTTTTTTCTTTTTGTTTTTTTTTTTTTTTTCTTTTTAGAGATAGACCTTACATTTTTGTGATAAGTATCAGAGGCCAGGGCTTTCTTGGCAAATGTATTTATTAATGTTTGAGCAAGAAACCAGTCATCATTTTTTTCACACAGACTTCTTTAAGTTAAGAGTGTGTAAAATGTGTCTTTCCTTAGTGCTAATTAAAATACAGAAATGTATAATTCAGGTAAGTGCATTGTAATTAAAATAGCATTAAAATAATTCAGTTTCCTTCCTAGAATATCAAAGGAGAAAAAATAAAAAGATACCAACTCTTTTTATATCAGCATTGCTAAAAAGCAAACTTTGGCTGACATCCTAGGTGCTCAACATCTACACACAGATTTTTGTTTTTCAGGAATTAAATATCATTTGATAACTTCTGATTTGGGGTTTATGATACTGGTATCAAAAATATGTAATAAAATAACTGAGTTATACTACTTAGTTGAAAAACATGCGTATCTATAAAGGGTTTAATCATTAAACATAGATGGTATAGTTGATAGGAATATTGAGTTGGTATTTCTGATACTGAAGAATTTTTTTTTTTGATCAAAGAACTATGTTCAACCACTTTTAATTCAGTAAGAGGATGATTGAAAGTTAATTAAAACAATTAAAATCACATTTTGTTTTAGATGTTATCTGGAAATATCAAAGCTTATATGAATCATTACTTTTCCAAGAACTTTTTCCTAAACAGCATATGTAGTCTAATTAGGTTTTGATTTAAACTCTCAGTTAAGCTGGCAGAAAAGAGCAGATGAGAAATATGAAACCAAAAGCTCAAATGATAAAAGAACCCTTCTGTTGCAAAAGGTCACATAGACCAGCATCTGCCACAAAGTCAGATATTTTAGTTGCACATCTAAATCACATACTTATCTTATGTGCAAGAGTGATATCTAAGATAATCAGAATAAACTCTTACTTGAAGATCTGCAATGATGGTCTAAGTGTGAACAAGAAAAACCTCACTAATTACTGGAGTAATACCTTTTCAGAATCCTTTGAAATTTAAATCTTTACTTTTAAGTTCTTCTTAAAATTAATACTGTGCTGTATTTTAAAAAAGCTTAAATGCTTAAATAAACATAATTTAAATTATAGAAATTTATACATTAAAATTTATAAATTATATAAATTGTACAGGCATAAATTCATGCTTAAATGTTTACACTTTAAAAGTTTTCTTTAAAATGCAGTGAAACTGTGACTGTATAAATTGATGTTTGCACAATTTGATTTTTTAAATTTTATTTGTTTAGCTGATTGTTTAAAAAAGTAGAACTTGAATTGTTTTTCAAAACTAATTTAAGACAAATATGTGGATGAATTTAATATAATTGTTCTTGTAATAGTGCACCGGTATAATAAAAGAAGCAACAATGACTATGTGCTAATAGATTTGTATTTTGGCCTAATATCCCGATTCGACAGTCTGTTTCTGTTCCCTGTTTTGAGCTAGATGAATGGTACTGCACTTAGGGAAGACTGTGCGCACGCTTGTGGTCATTCAATTGCTTAGCTGGTTTGCTGGATTAAGATCAGACCTCTTCACTCCTAAAAGAGCAAATTCCCCAGGTGTTCTTTCAAGAAGTACGTTAATCCCACGTAACTTTTTTAAGAGTTTGCATTTAGTTGATCAGGTAGATGCTCTTCCCATTCATAGTGCCAATGAATATGCCATTCCTGACTTAGGAGAAAAAGAACTGTGGATGACTGACACAGCGTGGTTGAAGTGGATTCTGTCCTAGTTCAGCAGCCACCATTTAATGTTTCATGGTATCAACGTCACAATGGTATCAATGTCACAGCTCTGCCCTCAGTTTTACTTTGTTCACTTGTTCTCTCTACCTCAAGTGGTATGCTTCACATGCACATTGCAGATATTGTGACAATCATGCTTCTTCATTACATGTTCTTCTAGGAAAAGTAATCAAAATGCAAATTATAGTCCTATCACTTATCCTACCTAAAAATCATTTGGTCTATACTTAGTAATTTATCACTTCAGTCTTGCACTAAGATCCATAATGTATTTAGATCTGTGAATTGCCTAAAAGGGAAAAAGTAACTTAGAAGCCAAAGTCTTAAATAATACTTTTTGGTAAGCATCAGTCATAACACCCCAGAAGATAGAAAAATCTGAAGAAAAGAAAAAAAAGGTAGATGTCCATTATGGACATCCACACAGAATACAAAAGCTCAGATTCTCTTTGTAGTCAGTGGAGATACATAAGCAATTCTGGAGTCTGAGTCAGTTCACAGTAAAGTGGACATCTAAAATAGGTCAGATGGATTATGCCCTAAAAGTACCTATTTTCTGTCCATTTTCTCTAAGGAGGACATGCTGTCTTTTTATCTCAAACACCTGCACACACTGTTGACCTCAAAAGTTGTATTACGTGAATCCTAAAAAGGTGATTTTGGTATTAAAATTAAGTTCGGAGGAAATTATGTTCTTATGCAGAATTTAACTGTCAGAAAGTTTGTAAAACCCCACTACTTGTGCTGTCCCACACCAGCCTAGTGAAGTCACAAGTCTCTTTCACTTCTCTGATAACTATTCTGTTGCTGAAGAATGTGTGAGCTATGCAATCTACTTAGGGGTGAGAATAGGAAAGGGCCTTGTGTGACATAACTTTTTTTTCCCACCTTTTTTTTTTTTTTTTTTTTTTTAAATTGATAGGAGACTAAGAGCTTCTGCATATGACTTCTCCAGTTTTTATTTCTGTTAAGAAACCAGAGAATAGCAATTGGAGGTCATCTTCTTAATAGACATTTTTGCAGATCTGTTAGAGATTACTTATTCTGCCTTTTGTCTTTACAAGGGGGCTGGATTTCTTTTTTTGGGGGTGGACTTGTCAATGTATGTGAGAATTCCTATACATTTCATTTTCTTCTCTTAGTCCAAATCAGAGAGAACTAAACCACCCAAACTCTCCCACTCAAGAAGCACACGGTCTCAGACATTCATGCTACTTTACTTCAATAACCACAGTGTACTTTTCACTGTACTTTTCTCTTGTCAGAACTGTAGAGCAAATATCTCTAAGTGAGAAAGTGTGTGAGCTTGATTTACTTTACAGCATCATTCAGTTAGATGAGTACAAATGTAGTGAGGCACTGGAGATACATTCTGGCTTGTAGAGAGTTTTTATTAATGTGAAGATCTGTTGAAAGAATAAAGACCAGATTTATTTTTGGATTTGTGGTCTGACCTTGTTTATAAACAGGGTAGATACATGAAACATATAAGTTGCTCCTTTAGAACATGCATGTTGAACAACTATATCCAACAGTCTCCCAGTCCATAATGACATGAAGAACAAGGCATGATGTAAGTGGCTGTGAAGGGAAGTTGATCAACACAATGTTCTCCCACCCTTCATCTCATCTCTGTCATCCTAACTGATGGATGTGTCAAAACCTGCGTTTGAAATAACATTGACCTAAAGCCTTTATGGAAGAACCTGGGATGTCCCTTTGAAGCACTGTTTGAATGCAACCAGACTGTTGGGATGATGTTTCGGTCCTTTGAAATGTCTTGGAGAAGTCGATGGGAATGCTCACCTTTAATATATGTTGATCTTCAGAGTTCATTCAGAGGTTTCATCTTTAGAAGAAAATTTCATGATTAAAAACAGTAGTGAAGGTGATCTGAAGTTACCAACAAACAGTTGTTCGGGTCTAGGTTTTTAGAAATTCTGTTGCAATTTGGAATTGTGGATGTTTTAAATTACTTCAGTGAAATTAGAAGAAAATAGTACCCTAGAGATTACCAAAAAAAAAAAAAAGTCCAAATTTTCATTTTTGGGATATGACATTGATATTNTTTCATTAGTTCAGCCATTATATTTTCAAATATATCCATTTTAAAAGTTTAAAAAGGAAAAAAAAAGTAATTGTATCTTGTTTGCATTTTTGAATGTGCAATATATTGCAGCACTTAGAAGATATTTTCCATGGAGCAAGTATGATATCTAGAGTGCTTTTTAAATGCTTGTTTAATTCTTGTTGATCCTCTGCATGTTAGATTAGATGTTGCCTTCAATTTGCCTGAACACTTGTGTAAATGGTATCTTGGGCCTGTCAATAGACTTCATCTCTGTAAAACATCATAATGAAGTATCTTTATTGCATTTGAAAGATATTAGTAATCCAGAACCAGAGGGTATTCTTTATTAAAGGGATGGGAAAAAGATGAAAGATTTAGAAAAATATTTTTCTCATTCATTCTTTCAGGAGAATAAGAGACTTTGCACTCTTTGGTGGTTGATGATTTACTGATCATTGCCCTATATTGGCTAGATTCCTCTCAGTATTTGAGTGCTTACACTCGCAGGTTCTTCTAAGAAAAATGGATTTTGTATGAGATGTATTAATTTAGGTAAATACTTGGACTTTAAGGAAGAACTTGAGGAACTCTCAAATACTTTAAAATCTATATTAAGCTAATTACATATGTTAGGTATTTCTGTGTGTAGCAATAGAGAACTAAATGTAAGATGATAAATATAAACATTTACTCATGTATACTTATTCTTCAGGAGGAACAGTATACAGACAGAGGAGCTTTTTCTCATGTGAAAAGTATATTAATTAATATTAGTTGATTTATTGTGCTCATGCCTTAAGAAAATACAATTTTTTACTAGTATTTTTTTCATCCTTTAGAGTGGTATCTTTATCACTGTTAAAGTTATATTTTCAAAGGCACTAAATTGATCTCTGCTGAGACAAATGTTTGTATTTGTATATGCGCACATTGGATTAAAAAAACAGATGTTCTTTAAAACAAAACACAGATTGTAGAAGAGCAATAAAAATTAGCGAGTGAAAAATTCAATTTGTTTCTACACTGTTTTTATTGGGAATAAGTAGTGCAAGTATATATACTTAAAAATATACCTACAAAAATTGCATGCAAATTTCCCATGAATACTCTTAACATTGCCCTCACTTATACTTGTTGAAAATGGATTACTGGATAGAAGGGCTTTAGGATAGTGAAGGCATACTTTACAATTGGAAGTAAAAATTCTGTGTATTGAAAGACTTGCAACTGACTTTAAAAAAAATAATATTCCTTTGTGGTGAAATCTGGTACAGCACATCTCACTTGAAATATAAATTATCTTTTAAATATGTGAGAATTATAAGTTCCAGTGTATATTATAAAAATGGTAAAAATAAAATTACATATGTCAGCTGTAATCTTTTTAATAAAAACCTCTACAAATCATCCTAAATCCATGCTTTGGTAAAGATTAAGATCTCTGAAAGGTTTGAAGAGAAGTAATAGTGAAACATCTATTTAGAATAAAGATCATTAGCAAACTCTGTAAGCAAGTTTCTGGTGATTTTCAAGTGGGATGTGTCTGTACTGATTTAACTGTACATGTTAAAGTCAGGCAAAGAGTGTAATCAGTGGAGAAAGATCCATGTTGTCAGAGTCTTATTTTCTGGTCTTTTTATTATTTAATAAAGTATTCCAAGTGCACCTATTTGGGGATATTGCAAATTTTATACCCCTAATGGTATAAACCTGTCCTTTCATCTTTTTCTTTTCACAGTGTGTTCAAGCTGTTAATATTATGGGACAGTGCTTTAATGAGAGACTAGATAGTTTTCATTAGAAGGAAATTTTTTTGCAGAAGGGAACAAGTATGGGAAGCTCCCAGCGTCCTGTGCATGGGGTTGCCCCAGCACATGCTGTCTGCCAGGAACATAGAGGCTCTGCCCTGGAGTAGTGCCAGGGCTGAGGATATATGGGGATTAGAGTCCACTGGCTTGAGGTTCTGCACTTAAAAAAAAAAAAAAGAAAACAGGAAGCAAATAAAAAAACATAGTCAAGGTCCTGTGGGATGACTTTTAAAATTCTTCATGCATTTAGAGATGAGACTTGTTCATTTCTAGTCCTGTTCTGCTGTAGAGTTGAAGTCTTGATGTAATATTTCTATAGAGAACCTGACAGAACTTGGACCAGTATAAGAAGTAGGAGTTTCTGGACAAGGTACATTTGAAATATTACCCAAATTATATTAAAAACAGAATTAATTTTTGTATTTTTACTTTTTTTCATTTATGCTTTCTGATATAGCAGCCCTTGGGGAAATGACCCCCGTAATAAGCTGAGTTTAGCTAACAAGATACAGTGTAGCACTGGAGTTCAGGAAATGAGGTTTGCTGTTTTATATCCCAATTCAGTTAGAACTGCATTACGGTTTCTTTTGTCTCTATTTAAATCTTAAAAATACACGTTTTTTTGTGACCTCACTATATTACTAAAATTAAATCTTTCTGTAACAAGAGTTTTGTAAAATCTAGGTTCTGAGATTGATTCCTGGGATGTGACCCAAGTAAACGTACTCTATAATGACATATATGGATTTAAAATATTGTTTTATTTTCATTTGTAAATATAGACCAATTTTCTTTAGTCAGTAATCTACAGTGACAAAACCCAGGACTAACTCCATTGAAATCAATGGCTTTACTTAAATGTAATACTGTTTTGAGAGGAGGCACATGATATGCTTTAAAACTCAGATATGTGTATTCAGAGGGACAGATTTGACTCAGACTGATTTGGTTTACAAACCTTGCTACAAAAGGCAATATGCAGAGTGCTTTAAATGCTCATTTCCTTGTGTTTAACTGACATAACTAATTTGTTCTTGTTGTTAGATTAATGATTTTTTCCCTTTTCTCTGTTGTTGTACATGGTCTTGATTGTATTCTCTTATTGTATTGATTTTTCGGGCAGTACTGTAGAAAAATATTGTGAGCTTAACTTGTTCAACTATCCAGGGAGGGGAAAACCTTGAAGAAAACAAAGCAGAATTAATTTGCCTATTAGAGTCAAGAGTGTACATCATCCACCAGTGTTAAAAGGAGAGATGCTGATCAGTAGTATTGCTAGTTTAAGTCCAGGGATGTTGCTTTGATTGCTGTAAAAACACTCTGTATTTATACTGGCATAAAGTTGAAGACTTGATCAAGTAATGGAAGTTTTGCGCTTTGATACATTTCAATACTCACAAAACAGGTAGTAATTCTAACAATGATGCATGTTAAATAAAAATTACAGATATTATACACACGTGTGTCTGTCTATCTATCTATCATCTATCTATCTATCTATCTATCATCTATCTATCTATCTATCTATCTATCTATCTATCTATCTATCTATCTATCTATCTATCTATCTATCTATATCTATCTATCTATCTGTCTATCTATCTATCATCGCCTCTCTCTTACAGGAGATGGGACAATTGAAATGGGAAATCATTGAAATAGGATCAAGTATCCTGGAGAAGCTAGGACAGTCCTGAAGTAGAGTCCTATGGAAATCTAAAATGTCATGGATTATGGAAAATTAAGTAGTAGTTTAGTGTGGCAGTTTTCACCCCGTGTCCAGGCCTCCCCTTTCCCAGAGGGAAAGGAAAAGGAGAAAAGGCAAAAAACAGCAGAGAGATAATGGCAAAACAAACTCAGAGTAGCTAAATACTTAAATTTATTACTAACAAGATAAGAACTAAAACTAAAAGTAATAAAACTAAAAAGTAAGAAATAAATCAGTCTTAATTAGTCTCCTCCCACTTCTCCCTCTTCCCAGCAGTTCGAGGGAGCAGGGAATGGGGGTTTTGCAGGTGGTTGTTGTTGCTGCCATTGCTCTTGTCCTGTAGGTCACTCCATGGGGTGCAGTTGGGTCTCTGCACCCTGATGGTCTCCATGGGCTGCGGGGGGACAGCTGCTCCACCATGGTGTGCACCATGGGCTGCAGGGGGGCCACAGTTCTGAGTCCTTCCCCTGTTTCCATGGGGTTCCTCCTACAGAAGACAGTCCTCAATAGACTTCTCCAACATGAGTCCGCCCCCCGGGCAACACTTCTACTGGAGGAAAAACCTGCTCCAGTGTGGGTCTCCTCCACAAGTCGTGGCCACAAGTCTCTTCCAGGATCTCTCTCCATCCTGGGCCTCCCACAGGGCAACAGCTCCTTCAGGCATCCACCTGCTCCTTCATGGACTGCACCCTGATGGTCCTCAATGGGCTGTGGGGGTGGGGAATAACTTTTAGTCCTTCCCCCTTCCCTTGCTCCAGCATGGGGTCCCTCCCTCTCCTCAACCTGCTCCGACCTTGGTCTCTCTCACTCTGCGTTGTTATCTCACGGCTGGAAGTTCCAGCTGTGCAACACTCCTGAATTCTTAAATATTTTATCACAGAGGTGTGACTATGATTCTTAATTGGCTCAACTTTGGCCACCAAGAGGAAGTCCCTCCTGGACCTGGATGTTATTGGCTCCACAGGACAGGGGAAGCTTCTAGCAGCTTCTAATAGAAACTATCCTGAAAGCCCCCCCCTTTTACTAAAATTCAGCTACAGAAACCTGTGACATTTAGGAAGTACAGGAAAATGTAATAATTGGTTTTTAAATGGTATTTTAATTTTTGTCAGTCCTTTTTTTTTTATCCCTGACTGATCGGGAAATGTAAATTATTTAGGGTATTTTCTTTCTTTCATTAATACTTCAGAAAAACTTCACAGTGAATGTAGAATACACAAGCATCAATTCCCAGGATGTCATAGGCAGGATACACAGTAACCTTGTCTTACAGTGGTCTTTGAAACTCATTTTTAAGTTTGGACTGAAATTTGGATCCCTGATTGGAACAAAGCCACCTAAAACTCCATGTGTTTCTATTACCTAGTATTAATAGACTATGGAAGAAATTGCCTTAATGCTCTATTTTCTTAAGTGGAATATTTTAGATTGTTTTTATTTCTGATTCTTTAATTGCAAATCAAAATGAAGTTTATTGTTTGTTTATGTTTGGGATTTTTTAAGACTAGGATATTTTGATTGCTGTAATTATCTGGGAAATCAGTTCTTGTTACTGTTGTATAATGTGATTCTTTTTTTCTGAAATATTTTAAGAGGCAAAATGATGTTTGTGCAATATAAGCATGAATTACAGTGACTTCCAAAGGTTTTTTTATATCTTATTTTTATTATTATGTATATTTAGAATATATAGATTATTTATCTTTTTTATTCTAGTTTTCCTTCTATTTGTGGTTGTTTCTAACTGCTGAAAAAAACCGTAAAGTTTTTAACATAGGACTTATTTGAAAAGAAACAATATTTGGAATGGAAGAAATCTTTTTCTCCTTTTATATCTGTTTATATCTGCAAGAGGAGGAAATTATATGCTTTGTAGCCTGTGGGAAATATTTAAAGCTAAGATTTTTACCAAAATCATGACTGACAGGGAACATCAGCAGTTCACAGGAAGGAAGAAGATATCTGTGAATATCAGTAAGCTTTTTCTTTTGGGTTCCTCCTCAATTGTGATCCTGGGTACAGGATAAAGTATATATGAATAGAAAGGTGTTTGAAATGATTTTATGGTATGTTTGAAGGAGAAGCAAATGACTGGAAATTCCTTAGTGTTTTGTTTGTTTGGTTGGTTTGTTTTGCCTTTTTCTTTTTTTTTCCTTCCCCCCCTGCAAGCAATGGCACTATTGGGGAACTCAAATAGAGTGATTCAGCAGCGTCAGGGCCCAGTGCATGCAGGTGCTCCATGAGGTGCACCTGTTATGTGGTTCAGAGGGCTGCTTCTGCTTCAAACTGTGTTCTGCACTTTGTGTCTTAATAGAGTTAAAAGGCAACTATTTATTTCTTACAGAGTCTGTACTCGCTGGGGCAGCTCACGAATCTCAGGTGCTTGAGATTGTACAGACATCTGGCCTCAGGCTGTGTCTCCATTAGCATTTCAGTTCAGGTCAGGGGTGTGCTTTTGAAACAAACCTCCCACTCACTCCCACTGCCACTCTTACTGCATCTTGATTCACCACACAAACTGGATTGCTTTCTGCTGAGAACAAAGGCAAACAACTGCCCCAGAAGTGCACCAGAAGGGAGTTGCAGGCAGTAAGGGGCGTGCAGTCTAACCAGGACTAGGGCTAGCCCGAAGTAAAATTGACAAAACACAGGTAATGTGAATGCAAGACTCTCCACACTGTTTCAATTTATAGACTCTTTCTACAGAGCCACAGTCTTTGTTAATATTCATGTAGCTATAGTTAAAGACACTGAAATTCAACCTCAAGATAATTCCCAAAGTATCTCAGCAATTTCTTCAGGACTGCAGCTCAAGGCTGCTGTCTGAAGTTAGTTGCTGCACCTGGCTCTATAGAATCATGACATTAGTGATCATCTATTAGCCTTTTTTAAATTTTTGTTTTTATCTTCTGCTGGCGTGCCTGTGGAGGTGATGCAGATTTTTGTTTTATGCCTTCCCTGCAGCTGCCAAGCCTCTGTGCAGCAGAACCACTGCAGCTCTGCTGCATTTTGGGCTCTCAGGGCTGCCTCTGTCTTCACCATGGAATTCACAGCACCTTTCCAACACAAGGACATAAGGCTGAACAGAACTGTCTGTAAATGCTTCTTTACGGCAACTCTTGAGTTTTTGGTCTCATAACAGTGCAAAAATATCTAAACATGAAAGTGAAAAATTTGAGTGAGGGAAGTTGGCAACAGTGAAACAAGTCTGACCTGTCTTCAAAATATACTGCCCTCACTATCTTCTAACTTATTTTCATGTTTCCTGCTAGGAGAAAAAAAAAAAAAAAAAGAGAGTTCAATCTTGATTTGAAGTAGCCACTGAACTGACAAAGAGATATACAGGAAAGCCTAAGTAACTGATTTTCTTTTTTAATTATTTCAATTTCTATATATCTATGAAGACTTCATTTTCTTCTGTAGTTCTTTAGAAAATATGACACTGGAAGAATATTGACCTGCTTATAAAATATTTGCTGTTATTATGGAGAACTACTACCTTTCCAGTTTTTATTATTTAGGTATTTTTATTGCAGTACTCCCAGTAATTACAGGTGGTCATTGCTTTTGAACCCTGAGAATTTATGCCATTTATTGAATTGGTTTTAAGCAAATTTACTGCACTTCTAGAAAGAAAATTAGTTCTTCTAGAGGTCATACTCCAATAATAACAACAATATTCCTGAAGATCTGTGAGGTTTAATATTTTTAGCCTTTGGTACATCAGGAAGCTCTCTTACCTTTTCCTCAACTTGAAGCCTGAGCAGAAATAAGAGACAAGAAAAGGGATACACTGGCCTAGCAAAAATGGATAAAGAAATAATTTGCTGAACTAATATCTGTGTATGTGGTTGACTGAAACATAAGTGAAAGACCTGACAGGTGATCAGCATTTTCTGCACCACCAGATGCTACTGAGCTGACCAGGAACTGCAAGGGAGACCAAGCAGCATAGACAGGACATTGTCCTGCCAGCAGGAAAAACAGAGTGGCAGGCATCTGAAATTTCAGATGTTTAGTTTAGGTAATCATAAGAGTAAATAAACAACATATTCCTATAAAGTTTCAACTGGCTGTGTGTTAGATTATACTCACGTTGCATTATCCTGTCGCATGAAGGAGCTGAGACTGAAGAATCAGAAAACTGAAAGAGAGTATGTTTTTGGTAAGCAGGGTATGGGAACTGACAGTGATCTGCTCAGTGATCTACTTAGTGTCATGTGCTACCTCTGGGATTAGGATTGGGAGGTAAAATGAGTGCTACACCAGACCAGAAAATTGTTAGTTTGCAGAGTTTCTTTTTAATTCATATTAGACAGTAGTCAATTTATCGTGTTTGTACCTCAGTGAAATGCTTTTCTATATTCTTTTCTATTGATATAAATTCATTAATGGAGGAGTATTTTACTGTTAGAGATAAATTTCATTTTCAGAGGCACTTAGAATGGTGTTCAAAATCTTATTTTCCTCTAAATGTGTAGCAAACCCACCAAAATTTAATCAAAATATGGTTCTTGCTATGTTTCATACATTAGTTCTGTTCGTTCTTTGTAATAATTAAGTTAGGATTTCTGTTCCTCTAGTTCTAACTGATTTTTTTAATAGTTCCTGTAAGATTTTTTCTGATATCTAATGGCACATTTTTAGATTGAATTGGAGATTAGGGTAGAAGGATATGATTACATTTATGTGAATTATATTAAAGGAGTGTAATCAAACCAGTAAAATATTATTTTGAATATCCTGAAATACCTGTAGAGGAGAATATGGCTTATATGCTCCTTGCATATACAAGTTTTGGGCCATATTAATGACTGCTGACTGATGAAAGCCTTTAACTGAAGTTTCTTGCTTCTGTTTGTATATTGTCCATATAAATGAAAATGTTGGTACGTCTGCTGTAATACAAGAGTTTCGTATAGCTCTGACACATCACAATGTAGACATTACCTAAAATTCTTGGCTAAAAGCATGCATGTATCAAGCCCTCATGCATTAAGCTGTTCCTGTTAGTAGTTCCTCATAGGCACAGTTTCATGTTACTGTTAATTTAACACTCTAAAGGACATTGTCATGCAGCACACTTTGGTTTGATGCTGCCAGAGTTGTGCTAAATACATTTCCAATTCATGCCCACCAGTGGTGAAGTTCACATTTTAAAATATCTTTTAGGTTATAGTGGCTCTTTTCTCTTTGTTGTTTACCACTAGCTAGCCTTTTCTCTTTCCCTCTCCTTAAGCTCTCTACAAAACCAATCTCTCCTGATACATTTGCTTGTGGGTCTTTGATGCAGTAGTATACTGTACTAAGAAGGACAGTTTTCTGAGAGGGGAAATGAAATATGAGTATCCATGACCGGACATCTGCAACTGAAAAGAGTGGTTTATGACATGCAGAAGTTGGGATAAGAATAAGCTGTGTGCCTGTGAAACAGAAGAGGAAAACTGCAGAGGTGGCTTGACTTGTCATTTACTGTTTTTATTGGCTTAATTCTGGCTTACTGTAAAGAACAGAGTACTGTGAATGACTTTTATATATAAATACACAGAAAAATCAAATTCCTTCATTAAAATGGTGTTACCTTTGGACTTGGCAACAGCAGGTATGGACTTCTCTATCTTTGGTTTAAATAATAAATTGTTTTAAATATGCAAGTTCCAATTTTGCTGACTTCCTCATTTTTCTTATGAAAATAGTTAAGTAATTATATAATTTACTTTATTCATGGTTTACATTTACTTATTCATTATGTCTTTCTAATCTCTTTTTTTAGAGGTGTCAGGCTTCCCCCCAAAATAAATTAATCTTGGCCTTTTTAGCCTTTGTACCAGTACTCTTCCCTTTTTCTTCTCTTTCTCAACAATTTTAGATTTATTTTATTAGTCTTTATTATAGATTATGGCTGGTCTGAGAGAAGCATTTTCACTGATCTTAGTATGTCAATTGGCTTTTCCCACCTTTCAGTGGTTGTACTGGGTATTTTGTGTGGTTCTTTCCCCTTTCTATTAGGCTTGGCAGTGCTGCATTCCATCTGCCATTGTTTCCCCCTTCTCTGTGCTCTTCTAAGGAACCCCAAAGCTCTGTGGCCTAATTTGGCCTTGATTAATTTAAGACTTGTGTCCCTTGTAAACATTTTCATCTTATTGTTAGTCCCATTTCCAGATGATTAATAAATAGATTAAACACCCTCATCCTTTGTAAAGATCCTGAGGGAACCCTGCTGTTAACCTTTAGCCACATGGAGCAGTGACCACTAATAAATGTATTCTGCTTCTGTGTTCTCATTTTTGTAGTTGGCTTCTAATCAATGACAATGCTTTACTTCTCACCCTGTGATTACTTAGTTTCTCTAATAGCCTTTTGTGAGAAACATTCTCAAAGGCTTTTTGTAACTCCAGAAAACTTTTATCAGCCAGTTCTTTCTTATCTGCTATTTATTAACGTGCCAAAACAATACTAAGAGGTTAAAGAGAGTATGAGGCATTAAGGCTTCTAACTTATTTAACACATTTGTTTTTGTTTGGTTTCTCAATTATTACCATGTTAATATGTGCATGAAGCTGAATTTTTTCTTGGTTTGTCTTAGTGGTTACATGAAGATGACTGCTGTCCTGTGTGGTTCAATATACAAACTGTGAAACTGCATGACTGTGGATTTCTTTTGATTAATCTTAAATTACTTTTGGACTCTTGAATAAACAACATCTCATTCTTGAGGTACATTCATCTTTTATTTATTGATTTGTTCCAGCCATTCCTCTTATGATATCTGCATCATCAAAAGCAACTTGTCTTAACTTGGAAACACTGGTGTCTCCTTGGTGCTCTGTGACAAAAAAGTGACGTAAAAATTAATTGCTTTCTCTTCTGTATTCTTATCTTGCTCATTTTCTCCTTTAACTTACTAGGAGGGCATTCATGATCTCTCTTGGTCATGTTTCTTGTGCCTAGTTATTCCATATATTCTCATTTATCCATCCCATTTCCCTATTCAGATGTACCTGTCATTGTTTATGCATCTTGACGGCCGTAAGCATTTTGTGCCAGGTGCACTGGAAAATCCACAAATAGCTTGGTGTAGTCCCCAAAGTAACCTGAATCTTTCATGTTCAAAGATCTGATTGGGTTGAAATGTAATTTATTTATTTTATTCTTAATTCTATACCACTTGAAAGGGAGAGTAATATGTTTTTCTCAAAGAAGTGGTGCAGAAGTGGAGCCATGTGTGCTGGGTCATGAAATAGGGTCACTGCTTGAAAGGCAATAACAGGGTAAACTTGCATTCTGGTCAGAAATCTAGGACAAAAGAGAATCCTGGAAATTTGTTCTGATATACAGTTTTCAGTAGCCTGTTTTCCAAGTCTTTATGCCTGGATGTGTTGCAGCATTGAGGCACACATATGCCTAGTGTTCTCAGGTGCTTCTTTATGAACCACTGTAATATGCATGGTTTCTCTACTTACTCCTTCAGAGGAACAAACAGTTTAGTAGTTTTTTAAAAAAACCCTCTGTCCTTCAAAGGTTTTGAGATGCCATTCTCCACTATTTGTGTAATTTCCTGGAAGCTGGAAAACTCAGGATGTAAGGAATTTGCTGGTGTTATGTTCAGTGGCCTCCACAGTCTGAAGATATTCGGAGGCACTTGAACACAGTGAGGCAGTAGGAACAGCATCATGTGGTAGTTGACAGGCTTTAGGTGAGAAATACGTAGTGATAAGTTGCCCTGTCTTTGAAATTATTTGGTCTTTATATTTTGAAATTTCCAGTTAGATTTTTCTGAGAACTATTTTTAATATGACTAGTACTAGTAATAATTCATAAAAAAATTTTGATAAATAATCTCCAGTCACATCTATTGAATTATTTTAGATCACATACGTCTCAGATATCTCTTTACCCTCATACAAAACTGCTGCTGCACAAAACCCCTCCTTCTCTGAGGAAAGATAGGTGCTTTTATGCTACAAAAATTGTGAAGTAACAGCTCAAACTCTCCTGTCCCATTAATGATTTCGGGCTTTGGACAGAGCAATAGCCTGTTTGAAACCATTCCCACCTGAGCATACCTGCATCAGTATATGCCCTCCAGAGAATGTTTTGAATCATTAAAGCTTACAAGGTTTGAAACTTTACCAAAGCTATATATAGGCAGCAAAAGACCCAGAGGAACTTTTGCCTCAGTAATAGCTTCTTCTGGGTCTTCCAGCATACACCAGGGCTTGTTACAAACATCAAAATATGCCCAGTGGATACAGGCTACATTTCAGTTCCTCTAGGGACGTTTTACAGTGATCGAAATAGAATCCCTTCTGTATTCTACTCTCATAAGCATTGAAGTAGGAAGTGCTTAGAAGGATAGTCTCAGAAAACAGTGACCAAAGGAAATTAAGAGGAATGGCCTGGCTTTCAGAGGTGCTAAGCACTTATATTCTAAGTTGGACACAAATTAGGATCTAATGTCTATCACATTAAGTGATGCTTTTTTAGTGCTTTTTAATGAACCCAAGACAGTTTAATGTACTTGGAGGGAAATAATGCAGTCTTTTTTGAATATGAAATATTTTTTTCAGATTTTTTATGTTTGTCAGTGATCATTCTGGATACTGCTGTAAGATCTTCTTAATGCCGTTATAAAGAATGAAGTATTCCATAGTATCATTAAAGTGTATTTTGTTGGGGTTCTTTTGTTTTAGTTAGTTTGTTTTTGTTTTTTGTTTGTTTGGGGTTTTTTCCCTAAAATACAACACAAATAGGTAGTGAAGACAGCCTACAGGAAAATAATTGTCTTCACTACAACTGATTCATCTGAAGATGTTGCTGATGCAGTGGACTTAACATTCACAGCGAGATGCAATGCCTACCTCTCTTTATACATGCTGTCTATAGACTGGCAGAAGATGAGGTCTCTGGTTTGAAGAGAAATCCACACAGTGTGGATCCCTTTAACATAAACCTGAGCTGCTTAGCTGACTTAGTGCTTGTAAACAACTCACTTCAAGCTGACATCATGTCAGGTTTTGCATTCTCTTTGAATGTGATCAGTTTTACTTGCAAAGGCGAGGGATTTTGTGATAAAGTATTGCTTCTTTCTGTTCAGCTAGAAAAAGACGATTGATGGGCAGCTACAAGGGTATTTTACTAAAGTGTTTCATATGATTTGCTTTCCTGGTTAAGCAGCATTTTAAAATAAGTTCTGGCATTCACTGTGTAAAATAGTGACAATAGAAACTGTCTGGAGAAACCCTTCCTTACATGTTACTTTTCAAATATTTACTGAAGGTCAAAAGCTTTATCACACAGTTTTCCTTCTCATGAACAAGTTCTATATTGTTTTCTTCCTTTCTGTAATGAGAAAAATATCTACTTGCAGTCTACCTAGTTGTGCCAAATTAATAAAACTCACTCTCTTACCCAAGTGTCTTCCAAAAGGCTGTCACAGACAAGGTGAACCCAATGTTTTTAGGTGACATTTCTGTCAAGAGAAGTCTCCCAAAAAGGCTGGTTTTATTTCTTCTAATAGTCACCTCCATGTGAAGAATGATTGCTTGCCAGATCTACTGTTGTCTTGTAGAAGTTCACCATTCAAAGACTGAAGCAGCATGTACACCATCTGTACAAAGTGAGGGCAATTTCCATACTCCTGCCTTTTGGAACAGGTGCAGCACTGACTGTGTCCTTGTAGATGACACTCTGTGGCCATAGCATTTCAGGTGAGATCTTTGGTACATCCTGTGGGGCATGTGCATTTAGTGCTTCATGTATCATCCTCAGGAAAACAGTTGACTGGCTTGAAATAATACCTCATGGTTTCTCACCATTAAACCAGATATATATTTTGCTCTGTGTGGCCTGGCTGTGAGATGCTTCCCTGTACAAGGTGCTCGCATGTGCTGGCAGTTACTAGCAGTTGAAGCAGTTTCTTGAGATCATTGGCAAGAATAAGTAGCAGCAACTCATAGTTTTGCTTGTGGCTGGCAATTAAGATGAAGCTGAAATAGGCATTTTGAGTGAGTGTTGGAGAAAAGGGTTAACTATCTTTTTGTGAAGTGTAACTGTTTCCTGTACATAGCACCTACTTTTCTAAGATTTTTTTTGTTTGTTGGCGTTTTTCCCTGCCAAATCAGTAAAATTGGCATTAAAAGAATAATTAATGAGCTCCCTGTGTCCAAAAGTGAACTAGGGAGTGGCTGTTTTGGAAAAATGCATATTATTTGTGATTTTTCTTTTTCAGTTGTTTGTTTTTAGTTTAATAGACAGAAGGTGATATGTTTTCATGCATCTCTTAACTTTTAAAATGCAGAAAATGCACTACAGTTGAAGCTATTAAAGCTTTTTCTGGATTAAGAAGCTCCATAAAAGGTCAGAATTCAAGGTACATTAAAATAGCAAAGTTAAGAATGTCTCAAATGTTTCTAAACTGGAAACTTGACTGGCCATTACAGGAAGTTTAGACTGACTACAGTTGGATGCTTTCTGTCTGTAATATTGGCAATATTCTATTTGTATAAAGATTGCAAGGAAATTGTAAATAAACAAAACCTGGATGGATGACTTTACACAATAAAAAATGTTATGTACATTAAACCTGTTTCTGTTTTATTAATTCAGGGATCAAGTATGGGATCCCAGAATTTCTTGGATTAAGGCGATCAAGTGTGTTTATTTCAGCCTTTATGAGGGTTAATGAGTGTCTATTATAATTTTGTAGATTTCTGTTATCCCTCCAGGGATTTATTTCTCATGTTAGTTTTCTCCAAAAAGGCAAAATAGTTCGCTTACAGTGAAACATCGTCTTTGTTTTTGAGGCACCAACTACATGCTGACAGAAAAAGTTAAAAGTGCCTTCTCAAAGATTAATTTTTCTGTATTAGAACGAATGATCTTCTGTGTCTCAAATTTGTATTTAAGGTTACTGCATGCCTTAGGCTGGTAATTGACCATTACTGAGTTAATAAAAACATAAAAGATCCTGTTTTCTTAATGTAAAAGAGCAATAGGACAATGTTCCTTTGAAATATCTGAGATTTGTAAAACCTAAGAATACAAATATGGTCAATTAAATGACTTTTGAATTCCACTTATGAACAGAATTTGCAACCAAATTATGTGTTTCTTCAGTACTTAGCACTTCAGCCTAAAAGATGTGACCACTCATAAAACAGTTAGATTTTCTAACATGAAAGTACATTGAAGTAGTGACTTTGTATAAGAAATTTGCAATTTACCTTTTTTCCATACTGAAATTTTTTATGAAGAGGGATTTTTCCAAGCTGATCTTTGCAATTATGTTCCAGATATGTATTGGTCGAGGACTTGAAGATAACCTACTACATTAGAAGTGATATTTAGCTTGGAGTTGTTTTTCCTGGTCCCAAAGAGCAAGAGAGAATAAGAAGAAAAGCATAACCAGGCATCCCTGAATTGTATTTGTCTCATGATGAAGAGATCTAAATTATGACTCCTCTGTAAACTCTGAATAAACAAGCTTTATGAGGGGTTTTGTTAGGATTTGAAGGGATTGAAAGAAATCCACTTGTGGGCTGCAGAAAACTTGGGATATAATTCATCTTAGCAACTTTTACTGTCCCAAAGCTAAGTGTTAAGTTAAGAGAGTTAACTTGGCTCCCTAAGTAGTTAATGGGGAGAAAATGTTTTCATCTCTTCTCTAATAGACATTTAAAATCGATGGATTGAATTACTCTCTGGAGTTTCTGCACTCTTTCCATTAATTAGGGAAAGATTCATCAGTTCCAACTTCATTGTCTAAAAGTTAGACTTCAAAGTCTTAGTTAAACTCTGTATATCCATGGGGGGAAAATAGCATTTCCAAGGAATCATCCATCTTCCTCTGACATGGGCATTTGTGACAGGGCAAATGAATCTGTGAAGGAAGTCTTAAGGTGAGATATCTGAAAAAGAAGGAAGGTTAGGCTCGATAGCGAAAATTAAACAAGATTGATTTCTCTTGGGTTACTTGGACAACAGGTTAGCTGCCACAACTGCATATCAGGTGTTTCTGTGCTCTAAGGGAACTAGAGCTATGAATCCATCATGTTATAGATGTGCTGCTGATCTCCCATTGCCTTTTCTCCTAATTCTCTGTTACAAGAAAGCGCTATATGGTACTTCAAAATATTTTTGAGAAGTGAAGTGCCTCTGCAGGATGTCTCTGCATCAGAGCCTTCTGCACAGTGGAGGCTCTTGAGTGCTGTGCCTTTGGATGCTTTCCATAGACATTCTGCAGGTTTAGATGTATAAAGGAGGTGGAACTGTTGTTTGCAACAAGGCTTTGTGAGTGAAAATACTACATTTCCTATGTGCCAAGGGATGTAGCTTCAAATTATTTTTCCATGAAAAAGCAAGGATTAGGGAATCTAATGAACTGAGTCAGTCAAGATGTGCATAGTTCCCCTTCTTAGCAAATGGTGTTATTCTGCATAATATTTTTGTACTTCTCTACCATTCACTGATTTCGTTTTAAACCACACTTAAAAACAAGCTTATCTTTAGCAGCAGTCTGGATTTCATGGTTTTTTTTTTGAGAAAATTTTCAACTATTTACTATCATTGAGTCCTTGCTGCCTAGTTTGATTGCAAACCTGCTTCTTTAGGCTTTGGTTTAGTGAGTAAATTACTGCAGCGTCAAGTAGAATACAGATGTGCAGGGTGCCAGCTACGATCCTCTAATTGCCTGCAATTATGGCAACTGTAATAAGGTTATCCTGAAGGTCCTTAAGGTATCCTTAAGCTTATCCTTAAAAGTAAAAAGCCATATTTTATCAGCTTTTCTCTGGCTTTATTCAGTGCTGGACTTGATCATTTTACTCTCGGTCTCCATATGTCTCTTTCCATGACTGTATCATCATTCCTCCTGGAACTATTCTAGTTGAAAACCAAAACAAGAAAGAAATGGTAAATTGAGGTTTATCTAGCCCTCTGAATTAAAAATTAATATGCCTTTCAAAAGCAGAAGGTGAGCCAAAATATTTAAAGTGTTAAAATTTGCTAAAATTACATTATTTTAATTTAACTTGTTTTTTCTTTAGAAAGGTTTATATTTTCTTGAGTTCCTCAGAAACAATGAGGATAAGTACTTGCCTATTTCTACTGTGAGAATTATCTCAAAAAAACCTATAAAAAGCACATCAGGACATGACACTTTCAGAAAGAAAAAATGCAGTGCCAAGAGTTAACCTTAATTTAATGCGGTTGATACTACATTAATTTTTTTTAGGGAATCTTCAGTGAACATGTTCATATTAGATTTCCTTCGTTTGCTTGTACACTGGTTGCTAAGGAGAGGGAATGATAAACATAAGATACATGCCTGAATAGCACCTTAAATGGAGGTATCAGGGAGAGCACGCTGAGAACTGTGCAGAGCTCTCTGAGAAGTGAGAGAATTTCTTCTGTATTATACTGAAGAGGTGAGAGATTTCAAGTCCTAAACCTCACAGAAGAGGTATTTACTAATAAGATTTCTCCAGATAGTTTCTGTGTTATATTTTATATATGAGAGAAAAAAAATTTTGTCTGTTTTTTGTCCTTTTCATATCGCCTATTGATCCAATGTTCTACCTGTCTCCATCTTTGTGACTTACCATGTAGATTTTTGCATGAATAACCATCTGCCCCTGACTGAGATTTACATCACCTTTTGTCCCATCAAATGGATGTTCAGCATATGGTAGAGGAATGCATAAGACTTAATTAGGAATAATTGTGGTGTAATGGGGAATTACAGTAGAGACCGCTGGAAAAGTGTTCACCTTTGCTACATACTTTAGGTGAAAAAGAATAAGGAATGGAAGGGGTTGGCACACTACAAGAGGAAAGAGAGGAGTAATGATTAAAAAAAAATTAAAAAATTAAACTGGGTTGTAACGCATAATGTTTACGGGGTGGTATTATAGGGCTTAGGAAACAGGTAATGAACCAAGGGAGAGTTCTGTGTCCATGTTGACGTATTGGTATGTGCTTATTCCAGTGGTTTTCCTGTTGCACTTCTGATTGCATCTTGGGCATAGTCAGGTGTGGTGAAGGAAGATAATAGAGAGAAGGGAAAAGGAAGAAGGAAATTAGGGAGAAATATAAGAAGTCTTTATCTGTTGCCAGGATGAAAGAAATTGAAGGAAGCCTTCACATCTCCCAGATGCATTTTGAAAGTCAGGTGTAAGTTTTATGCCAACTATAGTAATTTTATCAAGATTAATCAAATTTCACACTAAACTAGGTGAACTTCTGTCTACATAGGGCAAATTAAACACTTCAAATGCCATGTTGTGTCTGTAGGACTTTTAGAAAGGGAATAAGCAACATAAATATAAAAGCAGCTGAAAAATAGTTTTCATTATGAAACTTTCAGAACAACACTGTACAATTAATTGAAATAATTAGTAACAGCAGCATTGAGTATTGTAATGATCTACGGAGCACAAAAGCACTTTACATTTTAAAGAGAGGCTAGAATGAGTCTTGAATAGAAAAAGTAAGTGATACCAGAACTGAAGTAAAACTTACACATTATATGCTTAAATCTCAAATTTTCACGTTATCCTTTTGTTTATACACTGAGCTCTGTGTGGAAAAGGACCTCTGCTCTTCAGAAGAGAAAGAGTGTTAGTCAAGGGATTTTTTTCTGATCATGGGAAAATATTACAGAATGCAGGCTGTTCAGAAATATTATGTTTCAAATAAGTTTTCTATGTAAGAATTAATTAAATAAAGAGAATTCCATAGTCTGGTTTTGAAGATAAGCTTGAATCTGAACCAACTGTAAACAAATATTTCTATTTGAAGTCTGTGAACACAGAATGTGAAATCATTAACTTGTGTTAAAATAATGTTTGTGGCTTCTTGTTCACTAACTCTGAAATCTAACAATGCATGTTCCAATAGTTTAACACTGGTAATTTGTAACAATGTCAATTTAATATCTTGGTCTGCAGTAATATTTAAAAAAAATTCCTTAAGCTGACCTCTCAGATACAAACAAGCACCTGAACTCGAGTTGCCCTATCTCCAGCTTGCTGTCTTTTCAAAAGCAGACTGTCAACTACTGTTGGATAAACATAATAGGGAAATAGTGCAGAAATAGCTATGATATTGCTCCATTTTTTAACTCTTGTGGTCCCTTTGCTATCATTAGTGCTACCTCATCAGATAGATGAATTGACATAGGACGGACTTATGGCCTGAAGGTTTCATTTGTACTTCTGAGTTGTCATTTCTTGATTTTAGGTTTGGTTAGTGGGTGCTGAGAAAGTTGCACGTATTTTGTGAATGGAACAGATTAGAAAAAGGACATTACAACCCACTATATCAGTCACAATTATGCAAAACAAAACAAATAAATAAACAAACAAACAAACAAAACCGAAAACCCAACAAAACAACAAAGAATCAATACACTCTAGAAAGCCTATACTTACTCTGACTGTCTCTAAGTGCAGAAAATATATTACTGCAGTATGAAAAGTCAAAAGGAATAACAGAATGTATAATTCAATTTCAGGCAAACTTCAAGTATACTTCAAAACAGTTTTGAAGTTATAGTAGAAACTGCAGTTATGGCGCAGAAGCACCATAATAATGCTACATAAGCTCATGGGATTTGTCAAGGAATTTAGCTTTTTATCTATAGAAAGAACCATTTTATGGGTTAGTCATGGCCTTCAAAATTACTTGGACATGTTGTGACAGTCTGGGAATCATGTGTGTAGATAACCGGATGTATTTGAATCATAGAATCATTAAGGTTGGAAAAGACCTCCTAGAATCATCAAGTCCAGCCATCAACCCAGCACCACCACCAAGTTCACCACTAAACCACATACTCAGGTGTATTTTTTAAACACTTTTTTATCAACTGCATGGATGGTGATTCCACGACTCCCTGAGACAGCCTGTTCTAGTGGTTGATAACTCTTTCGAAGGAACACCTCAATATATTTTCTTTTAGTGAGAGGAACCGCTGAATATCCCAGTGTATATGCATGTGACAGTCACTGTCTGCTATCAGAGGTGGTATCCTATCAGAAGGGTAACAGAGAGTCTTTAAAAGCTGGATCAATCCAATTGACATAATAGCATATAAGGCTACTGGAATAGCAATATCCTACCTGAAGCAAGTTTTTCCATCCCATCTATTAGCAATATAGTCTGAGGCATGGAAAACAGAGGTAGATTGTGCATGGTCTTAAAGACAAACATCCTCCTTTCCACTCCCTGAGATAGAAGTAATGGGGAAAAAGTGTGAAAGATAACTTTGAGAAGACATATTCAAAGTTCTCATCAAACAGGCAAGGAAAGCTATGCAAGAGGATCATCATTTTACAGCAGAGAGACTAGGTTACATTGAGGACTTTGTTAGAGAGAGAGACTCCACAATTCAGAAGGAAAGCCAGGTCTAGAAGAATGATATCCTAAATGGTTCAGGTATCTATGAATTACAATAAAGTGCAGGTAGAAAGGAAGTGATGTTTAGACATTTAGAATTTATTTAACTGCGTAGACTGTATTAGTTTAAATGGAGAGCTCATGACTTTGTGACTGTTTGTTTTATTTCCTGTTCTTGAAGAATGGTTTCCCACAGGTTTGAACTCTGAGAAAGGACAAACTAAAGCTACTATAGAAATAGCAATAGATGGTGTTGGTCTGGGAAATTGAATGGTTTAATTCCTGGGAAAGATTTTCCTTGTTTTCAGGAAATCTGGGGAAATACTGTTAACGAAGGGAAGCATAAGAAGAGATGGACTTGTTCTAGAGTAAAATATATCAATCTGATAAATGTGAAACTGAAGAGAACTGAGAGCTATGATGTGTGTTTAATTTTATGCACAGCAAGTACTTCCTGGAAAGACAGACCAAGATAGTGCATATGTCCTTGTGAGATAGAATCCTGAATTTAAATTATCAGTGAGTTAGAACTTCAAAAGCATCACCGCCCATCAGATGTCAGTAAAATACTCATGTCTGTCAGCATCTTCTTGATTTGCACCTTCAAATATGTTCACTGCTCTAGACAGAGGGTAATGGTGGCAATGGGATGCTCTGTTAGTAGAAATAAATAAATCTGATAGAGAAATCTGATCATGGAAATGGTTTACCAAAATGGTTTAGATCATGATAGTCACTTCCACCTGACAGTGCAGTGAGATAATAGATTTGTCTGTATATATGACTATATTTTTGAAAAAATGTCTGAAAAAATGCTTGAAAAAATATCTGGTGCGCAGATGTAGCTTTAGAGAGCAATGAAGGACAAGTGAGTTTCAAATCTGTATAGTTTAGGTTATTGCTAGAAGGAGGAAATTTAATTCATACAAGCCAATGAGGCTTTGTCAGTGTGGTGTTCCAACAAGCTGTTCACAGGTGGCATGCTATTGTAACTGCACTCGAAATAGAATTGGCTTTTTTTAAACCATAATGGTAGTTGAAAGTTTGGCAGTAAAATACTTCGCATCATTCAACTTTCAGCTTGCTTGGTAGGGTAAGTTAAAGGAAGTACAATACACTGAATCTCTGGCAATTGCACGGGAGCAGCTTTTGTGGCTGAGGGCGAGCTTTAAAAAGGAAAGCTATACATAGTATAAGCCTGTATCATTTAGAATATCACATTTCTTACCATCCACAACAATTGCAGCTGAGATTAACTGGAGTGCCTGTGCTAGCAGAATATCACTAGTAACGTTTCTTAGCAAGGGTCTATGGTGCTGCGGGGATAACAAAGGACTGTTGAGTAACAACGTGTCTGACTTGTTTGGATATTGTCTCCTTAAAGATAGGTAAGAGGAATCACATCAAGTTGCTTGTGTGAAGCTAAAATATTGATGTTTGCTTGGTTTTAAAATACTGCTTGTGTCATATAGTTTGGGGAATGTTAGAGTGTATTTTTTTCAGCTACTTACATTGTTCTAGAATATTGTTTCTATATTTCATTGGAGGAACTTTGCATTTAGATAGAAATACATTAGAAAGGTAGAATTCAATGCAGAGTGGCATTTTTCTCATTTGTAATAAATAGGAATAATAGCATTTACATCTTTGAGAGCAAAGCAGGACCACAGAGAGACCATTCTTTTCCCAGAGCATGCAAGACACTGGTTTTTGGCAACTGTAGCCTAGCCATTCATCTTAGAAATATTCTTCTAAAATAACTAAAAACTTCTTTCTTAGAAAGAAAGACTTCCAAATCTGATTCTCCACACAGACAAACCTTGTCTAATAATTTATTTCAGTTTATAGGTGGATAGGTATTGTTATCAAATTAGATTGTGTTAGCTTTGTGAACTGACTTTGAATTAGTGCAAATGAGCACAAAATAATCAGGGCAGTGAGAATTCATGCTGTTGAAAAATGGGTTAGCTAGTGCTACAAATCTGCTTCCCAGGAAAATGGCCAAGAGGAACCTTCCAAAGCTCTTATTTTTGCTTGCCTTCAATCAGGAGACAGAATAAACTCAAAGTGTGAATCAGATAATTTTTAGGTTACTGAAAATGTGAACGAATCTTGTTACAGAATATTTGGGTGGGCAGAAGGAGAGGGCCACACAGCTTTTCATGAAGACTGTTTCAATTAAACTGGAATTGGGAAATGTTAGGCTAATTGTACCGCGTGAGGTGAAAGCATAACTTAAGATTCTGAAGAAAGTGATAAACCTTGTGTGACTTCTGTTAAAAGCTGATGGATTGTCCTATCCTGTATATAGGTGTAGTCCAGGTCTAACAGAGTTGAAATCACTGAGTTTATGCTAGGCTAAAGCTTAAGGAAAATGCAGGAAACTTGAGAATAAAGCTGAAAATAAAAGAACAATTTGACTCTAAGTTTAGAGGAAGCTGTAAAAGAAGAAAAATCCATATTTTTATCTGGGACATGAAAGCATCAGAACAAAGAGGACAGAAAATTAACACCTAAATAGCTTATCCTTAAAAATCCTAAAAAAACCTTTTCTTCAAATATGGTAATCTGCCACAATATGCTGCATAAGTCTACATTTCGAAAACTGTAAGTGTGGCTCTGAGAACCTTTGTGTTTCTCCCACCCTGTAGTATCGTTAAGAAGACTTTTTTAAATGTTGAGTTCTTCTTCAATAACCAATGTGAAGTACTTTCTAAGCATGTGATTTTGTTCAAATAGAGAAAATTTAATGCTTTGTTGAAAAATACTTTGGCCTTATTGCAGCTACTCTAGACTTACCCATCAATTTTATCATACTTGGATGAATTTCTACTCTTGTAGAAACTGATGAAAAAGATCCCAAGGGAGAATGTAGGTTGAACTTTGTATTTTCTATAGTCCGTATAGGGGAGAAAGAAAGGTAAAAAAGAAAATCCAAGTATCATTATCAATCCTTTTCTATGAATATTCTTACTAACATATTCTCTTGACTACTTAGATTACTCTGGGCAAAAAAAAAAAATATCAAGATGTCTTTTTTGAGTCTTTAGTGATTTTTATATCCCTCAATTTAGCTCTCTAGTAGCCCAAAGGAATGGAAATTGAATTTCAGAATCCAGCCTCAGGCTCTTCCGGATGTATCAGCTCTTTCCTATTTGCTCATTCCAGCACCCATGAGTCAGGACACCAAATGTTCCCAGCGAGGCTGCTTCCAGTGCCTAGCTGAAGTTGCAAGCAGTTAGTCACAGATGAAAGTGGCATGGATGAGTATCCATGTGGCATCAGAAAAAATACCATGGAGATATCTTTTGCAGCTGAATAACACCTGACTGAGATATTTACAGAAATAAGTGGCCTTTTTGTGTGTGAAAAAAGGAAGGAACTTTACCACCCTAAGGCTGTTGGGGAGAGGGCAATGTCAAGATGGCAAGGGTTATCTGTATGCAGAAGAGAGACTGAATTAAATGAACAGTGGAGACAAATATTAAATGATTTGTATTCATTGAAAGTGTATTCATTCACTGTCAAATTATGAGAAAGTATTATATTTCCTTCAATCAAAGTGTGATTTATATAATTATTGTATTATGATTATTTTTAATAAAGAACTCAACATTTTATAATATTTTTTGAAAATTAGAGAAGCTAAGTAGCAGTGTTTGTTTGGTTTGTTGTTTTGTTGTTTGTTTTTTTTTTTGGTTGGTTGGGTTTTTTTAAGGCAACTGCTTCATTACATATTTAAATGAATTCAATAAGTGTTTGGCATTCTCTGACTCAAGATTATGCCTGAATGGAAGATTACGTATTCTGACTTTTTCAATTTCATTGAAACTTCTTGTAAACATAATCTGTAAAACAGAATCCATCAAGACCCAAGATGCAAGGACTCAGAGATAGGAAAAAACCCAACAAAACAAAACAAACCCAACCCATTCTAATTATTGAGTTAATTAAAATATGCTTGCAATGATTTTATTTGTTTAGTTGATTGGCTTTCTTCAATTTTTTTCATGAAAACATGGAAAATATTTGGTTTTATCAGCTTTAAAAAATCCGCTTCCTACATTTATCTTGTTATCTAGGCAAAGTAATTTAACATTTAAAACCATATGTCATAAACATTTGTTAAATCTCTATATGCATGATTCAAGCCAACAAAAGAAATGAAGCAGGGCAAAATAGAAGAGCAATCATTTTTTAGATCTGTCAGTAGTAGAGCTTGTATCATTATGTATGCATTTCTTCTGTACAGGTAGTCCATGCTACAACTACTTTGGCAGAGAATTTAGAAATGGAGAAATGTTGCTTTAATGAATTAATTAATTACATTAATTGGCAACATCACATTTTTAACTTGTTTTCCATCCAGCTGTGTCTCATGAGTAAATCAGTATTTTACATTTTTGAACTGGTCTGTAAACAAAGGTTTTACTTAGTACTGTGGGTGTTCAGGACCTAATTATAATTTTCTCTTTATTTGGCTTGAGTGACTTTATTCAGAGTACTTAAGGGGGCTGACATTCTCTACTCTGCATAAGTACCACCTACTCCTTTGCATGCTTTCCCTCATCATGGAATGCAATTGCACTTACTGGGTCTGTACACACTGATTTACTCCTCTGTGTACTATTGTGCTGAAGCATTTGTACATCCTATTCCACATTTTATGCTGAAATAAAACAAAATTCTACAACATACAGTGATAGTGGTTTACTTGGTGAAGACCCAGAAGGCAAAGGCAACTAGCTACTCTTATCCTGAAACCTGAAAATAGTTACAAAGTTTGTATAACAAATCAGACAGCTGAAACCAAGACTGAAGTTAACAGTATTGGTGTAGAAGAGAGCTAGCACCAGCCATGGTGTTGAACTCTGGTGTGTTGAAGTCAGACAAGAGGAAAGTTTGACTGAGGTGTGGCTGAAACTACTTGTCTTTGGCACATTGGTGCAGTCCATGTCTGCGGAAATGGAATTCTGAACTCAAAAGTCATGGCCTGAGTTTTATGGTATATGACCTCTTGTCTTTGAAACTGAGGCTGCTTTTTGTTTAGGATACGGAGGTTCAAGGCTTACTTCACCTTGAGAGATCTCCTATGACTTAATGACCAAGGTATGGACTTCTTAGTCCCCCTTTAGTTCTAGAATACAATGTAAGCAGAAATGCAAAATTCCTGGACTTATGTGAGCATGCTCCAAGAGATGCTTTACCTTGAAGTCTGCATTTTTCAGTTTTGATTCTGATTTCCTTCTGGACCCTCTTCTATTGGTCTTATGGTGTTTCCATTTTTGACTATACTGTGCTCTGTAGCAAACTACTTGGCACCAACTGGAAAAATAATGGCCATAAGTTCAACTTCCTCAAAATTCCATGAGTGTTAGGGTTAGGGTTAGTCTCCATTTTCATGCTGAGTCCTATCACCAGAAGACTATCCTGTAGTACAAGGGTAGTAGGATCGTTTTCAACTGAAATCTGTGCTATCCTGTTTGTATTAAATTAGCAAAACAAGTTGTTTAGGGTACTTGGGTCGATGACTGCTTTCAGGAAGATGTGAACTTTATTGAGTTTATGTTTATTGCACAGCTTGAGACAAATAGAGACATTTCCCAGTAAACAACAAGTCTTAAATCTCTGGCAATCCTAACTGGGCATTCTTGAATTAGTTTTCTGAACACCGACTTCTGAGTTGCATGAAATTTGTAGCCTGAACTACACTTTCCACTACAGAAGTGTTGAGAGTGGTTAAAGACAATTGTTATGTAAATGGTTTTAGAATTATGTCAGATAGTAACTTGAACCCAGTTTAAACAACATAATTCTATAAAAGGCAGAGCTGATTGATTTTGCCTAATTATTTAATGTTATTTATTACTTAGTTGACATTGATAATAAAATAACTGTTATTTTATCTGTATAAAGATTATTTTTGTTATCAATGCAGTAAATTAATAAATTATTTGTCAAGTCTGAATTTATAATTGTTTAATACTTTGCTTCTTTAATTTACTGTAGAACATTTCTAGGTGTTACTTAAATTAATGTTTTATGAAAGTAAATAAGTGAAATCCTTTTCAGCAAGTAACATTAAAGAATCTTTCAGGATTTCAGCAGATGTAAAGCCTAGATGATTTAATGGCCAGACCAAAAGCCTCTTATGATTAGGGAGAACAGGCTTGTAAGATATCTGAAACAAATTTGTATTTTCCCTGGACAAGAAGTTAGGAGCAAAGGTGGTCTTAGTTTGCTACTCATGTTTGTCAGACTTTAGAATGTGTCTTAATGTGAGAGTGAAAACAAATCTATACACACTCCCTCTAAGCTTAATGATTTAAAATCGAAAATACATTTTATTTGGGGTGTGAAAATTAGCAAGAATACCACTATTTTTTTAGTTGTTAAAAGGGACTATGAGAAAACTCACTGAAATTCTCTGGTCAGTGTAAACATCTCTTACGTAAATGCTTAATCTGAACTTTAAAGTCAATTGAGGTGAAAAAAGAACAGAAAGGTGGGATTTATGCTAGATGATTAAATGGGATTTTTCTGTAGGTCTTTGTTTCTTAAATTGACTGTAAAGATACTCTAAGTGTTTGGCTTAAATGCAGACATCAGACATCAATTGTTGACACCCAAAAATTAATTAATCATTCTTAAAAGGGCCCTTTTTTTTTTATTTTTCATTTCACTGCAGTGACAGGGGACTTGGCTTTCACAAATACTGTACTATTTTGGTTCTGATCAAGATTACTCTTCTGAAGTGAATCTCTTGATCGCTTTTGTTTTTAAGCATTGGTTCACCTAACTAGGGGGCCTCAGAGCATGTGAACCAGATTACTCTGGGTTGAAATTCAGCTAGAAGCTGTGCTTCAGCCTCTTATAGGCATTCAGTTTGTGCAACCAGGCTAGGCCTACTCTGAAATCCCTATGCCCCAGAACATAAATACAGTGTACAACAGCACAAGTGCTAAATGCTTCAATCCATAAGTTCACTCCTGTTGAGTTGCACTGATTATTACTGGAGAAAACCTCAAACATCACTTCTTGTTGGTAGTACAGACACTACAGATAGTGCCGGTAACTGATGAAGGCAAAGAGAGGAGATACTAATATGCTGGAGAAAAAAACTAAATTCAGCAATTTCTTCTATGTCACTGCAAAACTGGGTGCCAAAAGGGGAGTCAGGGCAAGAAGACACCCTGAGCTGGCAAAGCAAATATACAAATAAAACACTTTTAATATTTGCATTTAAAACCCAAAACAAACATAAAACCAAACAAACAACATGTCTAAGACTCATTTTTGGTATTTTTATTGGAAGTTTTATACAAAATTAAACTGATTTTAAAATTTAATCTGATACCTAAAAAGCTCAACCCCCAAAATGCTCACTAGTGTTCATCAGGTTAGTAATTGGAGTTTTTTCCCAACGTGTGAAAAGTATCAGTATCAGTTAAGCTTCATCATAAATTCATGAGGAGGCTGATCCTCTTGATAGAAGTAGAGAGACAACAGTACAAATATAATAAAATTACAGAGATTGATTTCAATCTATTGTATTTATGAGTAAGGTAGAACATGCATGTCATTTAAAACTGGTGACACCACATTTTGAACTACAGTTTTCCCAGACCTTTTACATAGAAGAAATTTGGTTACTGGTTAGGAGATAAAGGAAATCAAATGCAGAAAGGAAAAACATTTAATTTAGCAAAATTGCTCAAAGCCCACTTAGATTTTGAAGCTGTTAAGCAGTCCTGTACTAAAAAACTGGCTGTCAAGATTAGGACTGTGGATAGAGCTGTGATAACTGCTTTTGGTGGGCAGTACTCAGTTGAGAGCACTCCACACCATTTGGGACTTGCATCTGTTTTGATTAGAACCTGAATCTCTGCCTGGTGTCTGGATTAGCCTCCTACAGATACCGTCCTTAACCAGACAAACCCAACAGCTTTTGTTACATGTAAACTCATTTCCTCTGGAGATCCATGATGACTCAGGTATGCTTTTAATTGCAATCCATTATTTACTTTTTCTTCCACCCACAAGCTGCAAAAATGTGGAGCAGACAAGATAAAATTTAACAAGAGACCAAGTTATAAATTTCCTTAATTTAATTTCTATAAGATTTGCGTTCTGCTTTAATTTGGAAAAGACAGTCTGCTTCATGCTGTCCATGTGTGTGGTTATGTGTGCCTTGCATTATAGTTCAGGTCTGTGCCTGTACAAAAACAAATAAGAGAGAAAACAGCAAAAACATAAACCCGACACTCTAGGGAGTGTATTGTTTTTGAACCAGAGGACTGAAAAGCCACAGCTCCTTAGCAGCACAGTTTATACAGTTTCTACCATAAAGAAGTCAATAGTGGACAAAACATTTACTTCACATCAATGGGATACTGATGCAAGAAACCTCTAGTTACTTTGCCATTCAGATATGCTGATGGAGTTTTGTAGGTGAATTCCATTTTCATTCCTGATGTGTTCTTCCTGACACCTGTCAGCTATTGGAAAGGTCCTATCAGGTATGTCTTAGCAGCATGACAGTTCTAGCCTTTGAAAACACTCCAATTTGACCAGAATCCCAGATTTGAGCATGCTTCTTTGAGTTCATCTTTGTATAACGATCCAGTTCACAATGACTGAAGAGTTTTTACCTGTTGAGAAGAATATTGATGAAGAAATGAGAACAGGGGCTTTGAAGGAAAACAGGTACAGTAAAACCTGTCAAAATTAATGCACTAGGGTTTCCTGTATTACATTACTTTCATTTAATATTCTTACATAACTACAAAAGTAAATCTCTTGAAAGTTGTATTCCCACTGACAGCTTCCCTGCAATTTCGTGGTGACATCCTCTATGGTTAATGGTCTATCACAGGCTCCATTGTAAGTTCTGATTTGTCAAGGCTTTATTGTAGCAACAAAATTTGTAGAAAGAGATTTCATTCTGTGACAGACTGAAAAATGAATTTTACTTTAAATTGGTCTAACCATCTCTAAATTAGAGGCAGAAGGATTTTTTAATTTTTCCCCCCTGTTTTATCTATATTTTTCTTTAATAGGTCAATTTCTTTTCGGATATGAACTTGCATAGTTCGTCTAAAGTTGAAAAAAAAAGCTAGAACTTTGACTTCTGGCTAGAATATGTGTCTTTTTTTTTTTTTTTTTACTGCTTTCAGTGCACTGCAGATCTGAGTCTGCAGATATGCACTTAGGCAATTTTTCAACAGATACTCAACACTGGGAGAAATTTTTAATGTGTGCAGGAGACATGCAGGTGCTCTGCAAGGCAAAGCCCTTGACCAGTTCCTGACTTACTGATTTAGTGTGATATTTGCATTACTCTTTGCTGTTCAATTCACATCTTCAGCACCTAAATGCTACTAAAGGTTCTTTACTACTTATTCAAATCTAATTAACTGTCATTTAAGAAATTGAATCTTTTCCTTCCTGCACAGACCAAAAATACAATGAAAAGACCGGCTGTGTCACTGAAGACAAAGTAGACATAGACCCCCGCCCTGGACACCCTGCTGCAATGTCAGACTCTAACTTACTTGATAAAACTGCAAGTAGTATTGTGGAAAAATTACAGCACATCCTTTGCTGAAAATCCACCCATAAGAAAATAACTTTCTGCATAAACTATGAAAAAAATGAAAAGTGTGACAATATGACACCTACATAAAGTCAGTGTTCATCTGTTCTTCTGGACAGAGAAACAGCAGCATTTGATCATGCTGTAGCAAGGCAGTCTCAGTTTTTTCAAGAACACTAGAATAGGCCTGCACTGCTTCTTTTGACATGTTCTTGCATATACACATTCCTAATGGGGAAACAGCCTTTGAGTATCTGTCCCATATAAATTATTTCTACCCTTCAAAACAGTACTTTTTATTTTTTTTGATCACAAGTTAAATAATTGATTTTACTGTGTACAGGACTTAACCTATAATTTTAGGGAACATCAAATGGATAGGCAAATTCATGTCCATATTCAGTATTAGATGTTCAACTAATGATTTAGGTAAATTGTTCACCGGGGTGAAGATACAATTCTGTGAAATTCATAACTTCCTCATTTGTTTCTTTACTAACATGGGGTCTCATGAAAATCCATTTTCCTTCAAAGTCCACCTTCAAACTGTGTGGCACTCTTATAAATAGGATTTTACACAATGCAATGACCAGTAGCAACTTTTTTTTTTCCTTTTGGCAAGTTCCAAGGAACTTTGGAATTGTCAAGGAAAAGGTCTTAGTTCAGCCTATTCTATAAACACCTTTCAAAGAAGAGAAACTTTTTTTTTATTCTTACCTGTTTGTTTTTAACATCAGCATACAAGCTTTTTAAGAGTCTTATGAAAATGTCCGATAGTGAAATATTACAGGAATTGTCCATGTCTGAGGATGTATACCACATGTAAAAAACCCAAAAAATTAAATTAAAAAAAAAAAAGCAAGTGAAGACTGATATTTACATAAATATGTCAATATATGGCATGCAGACATTTTTCTCAAATATGTGAATGTGTGTATATAATTTGATTATCTTTGATTGCATTCTTTTATTTCCAAGTGTCATTATTGATCTTTATGGTATGTTGTAATCTACAGCTCTGCTTATGGTCTAATTGCTGGAATTTTATTTTGAAAGTTTTCTTTTTCATTGCAGAAAATGTGTAGTTACAAACAGTGGGAATAAAACAAAGCTACCTGAAGTGTTTTCTGACAGGATCCTCTTGAAGAAGTCTATAGCACTACCATGTTTTTGTTTGTCTTTCCCCTCCTTTTAGGACAACACTCTGAGGAAAGCAATTACCTGGCTGTGAAACATATTTCTTGAACAGCAGGATCTGGCTCAATGGCTTGCTCCTTATATCTACAGAACTGTTCAACAAATGATAGCAAGAGGGAAAATAGGTGATCCTTTAGCATCTGCCTTTGCTAGTTAAATTGTTGATAGTTTTTGCCTAAAGGCTTCTTTTTAGGGAGGAAGTATGGTACTCTATTTATGATTTACATTGATTTCTCTTCTGTGACCATATGATGTTGTATCCCAAGTGTCTATATATTAATTAAATGCCTGTGTGTATATATACTGGCAAAAGGGAGAAAAAACCTGTCACTTTTAAAAGAATAAATATGTATTAAAGTGGCTTTAAATAAGAATGTGCCTTTTACTTTAGGTTCAGACATCAATCTTGAGAGCTTGATTTGCTGACAAGGAAACAAGTAATTGATTTGCTTCTTCAACAGGCTCCAAAAAGGCATTTCTTCTGCTGATGTGTTGATAAACAAGGTTTCTCTCTTGGTAAGTTCAGAGAGGGAAATGTGTGCTCTTTGTTTTATTTTCATTTGAGTTTTTTTTTTCCTGGAGAAAAATTTCAGAAACTGCCTTGTCACCAGAAGTTTTCATCTCTGACCGAAATATGTGTTCTTTTTCCTTTTTTTAAGATGCAGAGATTGGTAAAGGATTCACTCTTTGCAGAGTTCAGTTAAAGGGCACATATTCTGCCTGTTAATAAGGGCATATTTAACCATGACACAGGTAGTTGCACAGAAAGCATTTAGGGTTTTACCACCTGCATAGAGGAATTCCTGGATAAAGATCTGCTGAGTGTAAGTAAATATATCCTGATTTTTTTTTTTGTGAATGATTTTTTGAAAATTATTTTTTGAAAATAATTTTACTTCCTAATCAGTTCCAGAATAGATCTCAAAAATAGTAGGTTGCTAGTCAAACACACCATGGATAAGAGAGGCTAAAAATCCATCTAAGTGATCAATAAGTGAATATTTACAGAAGATGCAGTGAAGTAACCTTATTATTTTGTTCCGTTTGCATTTGTGGTACATTATAGCTTATAAATGAAATATTTTGTTCAATATTTTCTAGTTACCTCTTTATAATAGAGTAATCCAAACTACATATATGTGAAGCTGCAAATGACATGCTACATTCTGATGGCTTAAAGTATGATAAAGGCATCCAAGCAGTGGTAAATAAAATAGTGTATATAATTTACCAAGAGAGAAGAGCTCACTAATATGATAAATCAAAGATTTCTGTGCTATTAATAATGATATAAAGAGTGACTGCTGCATCATAGTAGTTGAAAGCTGTTCAGATAAGCCAGTCAGATATTAAAGAAAAAAATAGAATGAATCCTCAGGCAGGAACTTGAAATGCAACTAGCTACTGATATCCCAGTGAAAGAAAGACCAAAGTAATATAAAAAACTTGTTTGTTTATTGTTGTGTTTTCTTTTTTTTTTTGTTTTGTTTTGTTTTTTTTTTTTGTTTTGGTTTGGTTTGGTTTGGTTTGGTTTGGGTTTTTTTGGGTTTTTGTTGGTTTGTTTTTGTTTTTGTTTTTTTGTTTTTTTTTTTAAAATCTTGAGGCAATCTATAAAAAGAAACGCAAACACTGTACCCTGGGTAAATAGAGAACTTAAAACTTGATATTTGGTTATCTGGATCCCATCAATAGGGACCTAGACTGAAATATCTTTGGAAAAGTGAAAATCTAGAAGAATACAGAGTGATATGCTATAACACCTCTGTAATTAAAAACTAGGTTATATCTATAGGACCACAGAGTTACTGAGTTTGGTAAGGCTTTCTCTAAGGTTATTTTATTTGGAAGTACAGTATACACCACGATGGTCCTCCCTGTTCCCCCACATTGGTTTCAGCTGGAAGAAGGTAGGGTCTGTGGGTGGAAGGTGAATTTTTTTTTCACCTTCCATGGTCTTCCATCTGGTCCCTAATCTGGATATAACCACTGGTGCCTGAGGGAATGCTTGCATCTCCCAGAAGTGTGATTTTTCCCAGCAGTGTGAAGTGATCTAATGGAAGATATTGATTTTGCCTGGAAAGCTCACATTCATGTCATCACAAACTTTTACATGTGATGTTCTTTTATTCACTTGTAGAAGATGCTCAGTCTGTAGCACAGAGCCTCTTTATTACTCAAAGTTAACACCTCCCAGAGTAGACCTGTGTACAGTCACCTCTTTACTCACAGTTCCCAGCAGACATGACTGCATTGGTTCCTTCTCCTGCCTTTTCTAGGGGAAAAAAAACAAAAAAAACCCAAAAAACAACAAACACAAAACAAAACAAAAACAAAAACAAAAAACAAACAAACAAACATACAAACAAACAAACAACAAAACCCTCATGTGTCTAGCCTGTTTATTTTATTTTTTTTTTTTATTATTTTTTTTTTAAGATCTTGTATGTGCACCCTAAACAGCAGGACACCTTAAATCCTGTTCAGTGCCCAGCACTGCTTGAACCACCACCCTCTCTCTGGTCCCTTGCGCATTAAAAGATCTGTTTAGCTCTGCTGTGGAAGAAAGCAAGGAACAGTCTCTGCAAAGAAATATTTAATTAAAGACATTAAATGCTGAGTAAGAAGCATTCAAGCACCCTTGAATTTGAAAAAACCACCAAAAATCCAGACGTGCCCTCTCCCCTTTATCCTTCTGAGAATTTGATTTTAGCAGCATTCTGGCTGGATGTGCTTTGCACATGAAGAAAAGATTTCTGTCTGGTTTACTTACATGCAGCTTCTGTCTCCCTTGGCCATGTCTTTAGCTGACCATAGTCAAACCATGAAAGCACCTGTAATTACTGTGGTGGTGAGATTCCTCCCACTTCACTCATTTTGCCCATTGTGAAACTGTTTGCCATTAAAATAATTTTCATTTTCCTTTCCTTACCTTCCTTCAGTTGCATTTGAATTTTGCATTGAATAATTTGCATCCCAGATGCTTTTGTTCATGTGCATGTTCCTGTTCATGTGATAGATATCTCATTTTATTTAATCTAGTAAGATATCTCAAGTCAGAAGCAGAGAATTCTCTAACATTGCCAGTGTTTAAACCTAGATTTATCTTTATTCACATTTACCGTGCTTTCCCTTGAAAATTTTCTTCCAACTCTCCTTGTGTGATCTTCCCTGTCATATAAAACCTGATATTAGTTGGTGTGCTTGCCTGGTTTCCTTAGAAACCTTTCTGAGTGATTTCCTGTAAAGGAAATTATCATCCCACATTTAGGAAGGTACAGTTACAACTGAATAATGTTTTGACAGAATTATCAAAATTAAATTGCACACCTTACTTGAGCATCACATCTGAATTAGCCTAATTTATATTTTCAAATCCTAAATGCCTTCTTTCCAATACTGAGCTGCAGATCAATGTCCATCATGTTTAGAAAGGCATCAGATGAAGAAAGGTCATGGCTAATCTAGACACTGAAACATTATATGCAGTAATTTCGTTTTGTGATTTTTGTAGAGTCTTTCTAAGTGCCAAACCAGACATTTGCATCAGACTCAAGAAATGTTATTACATCATCAGTAAATTTTTCTACCAGCCTTTACTTCGGGACCACACAATGAGGCAAAGACTAGGTAGCCTGAATTTGGTCTCCAGCATAATGCAAGGAATTACTTGGGGATGTTAAGGCTTTTATTCTATTTGTAATCAACAGGTTTGCTTGCACTGACTGACAGTAGTTTGAGACTTCAATACTGCTGGTCATCCAAGGAATTCAGACATGAAGCAGAACCTTTTGTTTTATCCTTCTTGCTTGTGAACATCTGTGTAGATTCTTTTCATTTTTGTGCCCCTCTGTGTGTGTGTCTTTTGCCACTGTTTTACTGGGACCATGATGTTACAGGACTGGCAGCAGCTGATCATTCTTAGTTTGCTTGCTAAAATGTAAACAACATTCTAAAATCCTTAAATACACATTTATTATTAAAGAAAATGATACATGATATGTATTAAGACAAACAATATTGTATTATCTATATTATATAATTATATATATATAATATATTATATTATATTGTATATGATGAATTGAATGCCATTTGTTGCAAGTGCCCACAACCATTAACTCTTCACTCAAAATAACCCAATACATGGAGAACCTTTTGAAATTAACAATGATGTCAAAGACACTACTTTCCCCAAGAGTAACATAGATATTTTTATCCACTATTATTAAATGTATATAATGGAAAGTAATGTTCTTGGATTTTCCGGTCCAAATTAAATGAACTAAGCATTTCTGGCTTCTGATAAAATCTGAAACTCTTGCTTATATTAATTTATGATTGCTCCTTTTTTCATTATTTTCTCCTCTTCCATATTTTATTTGTAGGGAAAACACACTAATGATGCAGGTTCATTTATACAGAAGCACTGGAGGCTGATACTTGGTTTGGTAGTGTGTGCCCCTTGTGGTCAAAATGTATGAGATTAAAATATTGTGGTTCATTGGGTTCTCCTTTCTAATATACACTGTTATTCCTTGCCTGTGATGCCAATTGATTTTTTTCCTTTAATTGTAAAATTGTGAAATTTTGTGAGTATTTTACTGAAACTCAAGATTCCCATCTCTGTTTAACATTCATTCATGAATGTTATTATACCCATGAATGCAAAACATATATAGGCGACTTTGTAAAAAACTGTGTCAGAACAATCCCACCCTCCCAAGTGTAATAGTACATCAGGAATTCTTTAAGAGTTGAGAGAAAGTTGGACGGCATTTTTGATGTAAACAAAATGGATTTTGTATTGATTATTGATGCATTGAAGATAAGTGACATGTATGCGTACATACTGCAGTATATTAAAAAACATTTATAAGTAAAACCTTACACAAGTTACATACTTAACTTCATGGTAAGTAGTACATTGATGTGGTGAGGTGATATGGTTAATTAAATCTGGGCTTTAGTATGATGCAGTATAAGCTAGAGCTGCTGGGCAATAAAACTTATATGGATTCAGCATTTTCTTAGTCACTGATCACTTTGCTGTTGCTAATTTTTAAAATCTGCTTAGTGCTTATAATCTTCTGACTAATATGGAATCATATCACAGAATCACAGAATCCTGAAATGGTTTGGTTTGGAAAGAATCTCCAACCACTAGACCCCGTTGCTCAAAGCCCCATCCAACCTGGCCTTTGAACATTTCCAACGATGAGGTATCCACGACTTCTCTGACCAACCTGTGTCAGTGCCTCACCCTTGTAGTGAAGAATTTCTTCCTTATATCTATATTTAAGCCATTGCCCCTTTTCCCATCACTAATCACATGCCCTTGTAAAATATTGCTCTCCATATTCTTGTCAGCCCCCGTTAGGTACTGGGAGATTGCTATAAGGTCTCCTTGGAGCCTTCTCTGCTCCAGGCTGAACAACCGCAGCTCATCATCCTGTCCTCGTAGGAAAGGTCCTTCAGCCCTATGGTCATCTTTGTGGCCTCCTCTGGACTTGCTCCAACAGATCTATGCCCTTCTTGTGCTGAGGACTCCAGAGCTGGATGTACTGCTCCAGGTGGGGTCTTGTGAGAATGCACTAGATGAGGAGAATCCCTTCCCTCAACCTTCAGGCCGCACTGCTTTTCATGCTGACCAGGATACAAATGGCTCTCTGAGCTGCAGAAGCACATTACCAGGTCATGTTGAGCTTCTCATCAACCAGCACTCCAAGGACTATTATAAAATGAATTGATATTCTGTCACACCATTCTGATTTGTTTTAATGAACATAAAGTGGATTATGTGGTCATAAATAGCTAAGCAGTATCCCTTAGAATTATGATGTTTCAAATGATTTAAACATGTTTTTTAAAACCATTCTAAGAGAAGGGGTTTGGATTTTGCACACATAAAATTGAAGAATTGCTATGCAAATTGTATCTGTTTTTTCAGGTGAGGTTAAAATCTAGTCCACAAGCAGCTCTGTCTTCATAAAAATAACTGATCTGATGCAAAATGGGATTATTTAACCAAAACTGGGAAATTTGGAGAATTCTTGATGTTCCAGTAGAAGAAACTATTGATTGATGATCCAAGTTGAGGAGATATCATGCATAACATCATTTTGATGCATCACTCTGCTAGTATACACATTCATAAATACATTTGTATCTACCTCAGTGATCCCTAATATATAACATCCTATAGAACCTGCAAACATGAAGAGACATTTAGTAAAGTTTATAGATTATTTAATAAAGCATATTTTTAAAAATATGAAAATTCTGCTAATGATTTGTTCATTTCAGCAACTGGGAAGCTTCTCAGACATGTACTTATATGACATCCTGTTTTAATGGCAGAAGTATGGCACCAATAAAATGTTAAGTCTGAAAAGTACTGAATATTTTTATGCTATTTGCAACATAAAATAGGAAATGAATTATTTCAATTTATGGATACAAAACTTTTATTAACATTTTCTAGGCACTGTCCAAAGATTAATCTACAGCTTAGCCTTTGACTGTGAGTAATGTGTAGATTGTTGAGTCCTTGTAACATATCTTCTTTATAGTTTACTATAAGTCATAGAAAAGTGCTTTTTCACAATAACACAGGGAAATGCAGTGCCATTAATGAATCATGTTTTTCTGTATTTTGATGTGCTGTTGAGAACTGTGTGCTGGTCTGAACTATAACAGCCAAAACCATACTGACTAATTATGAGCATCAAATGTGTGATAACCATCCATAAAGAAGATTCCATTGTGTTAATAATTTTTGCATCACAATTGTTATAACTGTAACTCCAGCTGGCCTCTTTCAGATGATGTTTCATGCAGTTAATGAACTTTGACCATTAGTTCTTTTACTGAAAACATGCAAGAACTGACTCACTAGAAATATATTCTGTCTTAATGTTACTCTTTAAACTAAGAGGAATATATCTTAGATGATGGCAGAAGTTTTTTATTAATGAAAGAAATCAAGAAAAGTGCTAGGAAGAAAGCATTGGAGCCACAAATACCCTGTTAATCCAAAGAAATGGTTAAACAGGCTATATGTCAACATGACTATCCTTGGGTTATATGTGAGTCTGTAACTCCCTTAAGCACAGTGATATGAATCAGAATGCATCACACCTTGTAGTCTCTCTCAACATTTTATTGTAAAAATTCTAGAGGAAATAATCTGAAGTACATATCTATAAATTTATTTTATAATGAATATAAATTTCAGTTTCATATTTTTCAATTAAATTATGATGTTTATAAAAAAAATTGATTCATGCCCAAAGTGATGATTGCAGTTTAAAAACAAACAAAAAAATCATGTCAGCTTATTCAAAATGTTTAATTTAATTTTTCAAAGTGATTTTTTAACGTTTTCTGAGTTAAACGGAAGTGTTTGCAGCAAGCCATAGCAAAATGATAATGTGTTTAATTTAAAATCCATAAAAAAACAACTGGACAGGTTTCTTTTCCAGAATGTTTCTCAACTGCTTTCACTGCAGGAATTTAAGAAAAAATCTAGTAAATCTAGAGCTGAACTTTATTGAGAAAAAAAGCCTGATGCTTACAAAACTTAAGTATCTTAAGTAGAATACTGTATGCATATTGCTTGAACAGACAAATATAGAACTCTAGTGAAGAATCTGCATATTTTTGTGCCTCTACAGGAGTAGTTTTCAGTGTTTTACTTAATTGGTCTGCCTCAGGTTCTGTTACACCAGGGTGAAAATCTAGATAATTAATTGGAACAATGGATCTGCTAATTTTGCCGCTGATAATCATTGATAGCAAGCAATAACCACGTCTAAACTTGCTCTTTCATTTAGTTCTCCTCAGCATACCTCATGTTCTGAATTAAAATAGCCTGTGAATAGCACGTGTGGAAAAATTGCTGTATGGCATCTATTTTAGACCTGTTTTCATTTGCTATGTTTGAACAGTGTAGCCAAAGTCCTGCTTTGCCCAGCATAGTGGTAGGGAGAGAGGCCTAGTTGTCGGGTTAGTTAGCTGGTCACCACTCACTGCTCATCTCCTAAATGTTTACCTGGCCTGAGAGCTGACGTCTTCCCAGAAATGATGATGGCACATCACGGCAGGCTCCTGTTGCATTGCTGTCCATCAGCCTACTGCTGCTCATATTGTGTCATTAACAATTGCTCTTTCAAGGGTGTTTGCATTGCAGCGCACAAGCTCCTGACATGTATCAGTCTATTCAGTCCTTGTTATATTTGGATTTTTCTCCCTAACATAAAGGAATGGTTAAAGATTGATAAAGATTATAAGAGAACGAAAAAAACTTAAGCTTCGTAATCAAGAAAGATCAGCTGTTAACTGAAACGTACATACTTTTCCTAGAAAGACAGAGTCATGGAATTGTTTGGTTGAAAGGGGCCTTAAAGACCATGTAGTCCAACTCCCCTGCAATAGGCAGGGAACCTTACACTAGATCAGCTTGCTCAAAGCTCCAGTCCAACCTGGCCTCAAAGTTCCAGGGCTAGGGCATCCATAGCTTCACTGGGCAACCTGTTCTGGATTGTCAGTCTTTCAGGTCACTTTTTATGTGATCTATCACAGTTTTTTGGTTGTTGTTCTTGTGGTTTTTATTGTTTTCTTTGTTTGTTTATTTTTGTGTACTTTTTGATGCAGCTCTTTGTAGAGTAGGACTATTTCAGTTACATGTGAAATCATGTAGATGTACTCAGGAAGATGACTACTCCTACAAAGGTCTATAGACAGATAAGAGATCTTATGAAATGACAATTCAAATACCCTTTTTGTTTACTAAGATGCTTTAAGGTCTTTACCGCCTCCTGAGTCCTTGGCAGTACAACTGAGCATTGGAGTGACAGGTTTCGCACTGCTGTGTCATAGTTTGCACAGCAGGACTGAGTGGTTTCTGACACTAGAAGCTGATGTGTTCTTCAAATAAAAATGTGTGTTTCAAATTTTGAGAAAAAAAGGTTCTTTTCATCTCTGTGGTTCATAGAAGAAATTAGTGTTTTTACCTAAGCCTTCCTGAAAATTGTAGTTGCTTCAAATACAGAACATTAAATGAGCATTATACCTGAAGAAGGGAATATAATTTATGAGCTTAAACCCACAAGAAGAATTTATGCATTTATATTTGTGAAAATTATGAGAAGTCATTATTTTTTGTAAATTGTCTCCTTTAAAACTATTCTTTTGTAAGACCAATATAGGTACAAGTTGGACGAAAAAAGGCAAAAGGCCCAAAGTAAATTACTATGTAATTGGATTACACTGGCCAAGGTAGGGTTCCCATGGTGGCAGTCTGACACAGTAAGTGTTGAGACATTGGAATAATTCCTTTGATCATGGCAAAGTTGAATTTGCAGCTTTTTCTTTAGGCAGTTAGTGCTCAGCCTTGGTAAGCAGCAAGGCTTGTATGCCATTCTTTAAGTGACTTGTCTGTGGGCTGCAAAACAGTAAAATTTATTATTATTCAAGTTTTCAATTACTGTTTGGCAAGCCTCTAAAGAAGTTTGTAAACAAAAATAAAATAAATACACATTTAAATTGTTGATTAATTTCCAACAATAATCTCACAATCATTGTTAATAAACAAATAAGGAAAGAAACATTTAAAATAAATCAAAATATTTTTAATATGTTCCTAATTTTAGGAACTGAGACCTCTTTTCAAATACTGAGCAGTCGGTGGATATAGAGGCAGTTATAGTAACTGTTTTTATAGATAAAATTATTAAGATACAGATTGATTACATTTTTGATCACAGTCCATTTTGAAAGTCATCAGCAGAATTTAGGAGTTTTTTCTTTCATACTTTTATATATATAAGGACACCCGTTGAATTAAAAAATAATAGCAATTATTAAGAGAAGAGGGTGATGTTCACCACACCAAGATAGCAACCAAGATACTCTCAGTAAAAGAGTGAAATAAAAAACTGCTGTGGTGGTGTGTAGAAGAAGGAAAAAACTTGATTAGGTTATAAAGGGGTATATCCGTGTCTCAGATTTAAAGCTTTCCTTGCTGTCCTATTCACAACAGAAGAAATAAAAACCCATCAGGATGCATGCAATAAGGATTTAATAAAAAAAAAAAATGTGTAAGGAAAAAGTTAATTTTTAAAATTACTGAAAGTGAAAAAAAAAACAGTTGTCATTGAATACAGAAGACATGGATTCAGTTTCTTATTTCAACTTTTTCACAAGGAGATCTTAAAATCAAGTACAGCCCAGCTCAACTGAGTAGCTATTGGGTACTTTCTGGACTGAATGTAAATTATTCTGTCTTTATGTTGTTGATACTCTTCCAGTTTATGTAAAAAAACTGCTGATGGTGTGAGAAACTGAATCTGAGTCTCTTCTCTTGAGGTGAGTAAACTTACAAATAAACAGAATCAATATCTCTTATGTAGCTTCTCATCTTCTTTGGAAAAGAGCTTTTTTTTTTTTTTCTTTGTTTTTGGTGGCAGCTACCACCTACTAAAGCCTATGCTAGCTTTTCTTTACTACTATTGCAGAAGAACATAGTATAAGCTACAATTACACCTTCATTTTGGTAGCTGACATACTATACTGCCTTCATCACTGTAGTAACTTGGTGCCTCCTACTCATAATGTATTTATCTTCACAGTACTCCTATGATGTTGAGCAGATGGTAAAGTGACTCACTAGGCACAGAGCTTGACTCTTGAAGATCAGACAAGAAGACTGTGATGAAATCAGTCCTGGGTTTCCTTCATCTTTCTGCTAGACCCCTGATATTCCACTGGGGACCATGAGAATCTTCCCTCCAGGGACAATGGGCATAGATTATAGATAGCGGACAGATTCTCCTCCTTCACCTACAAATGTGGGGAGAAAGGAGAATCTCCTGTGGTGGGCCTTGTCTTATGTAAACACCCAAAAGTGATGGTTCAATGCTTGGCATAGCTGAAAAATATTATAGGTCTCAAATTATTTTGATTATGAGACTGTTAAAGACAATTTTCAGGCACACAGAATGTGTAGCTCTCTTGCATTTTCTCTAACTCCAGCACAAGTTGGCTTCTGTTGAGTTCAGCCAGCAGATGATTAATTTCATTCTATCGATTCTACTGGCGACTACTACAAGTGTCTCTTCTTGGATAAGGACATGGGAGCAGTGAGTGATGTATTACACTGTTCCCCTGTAGTCCTATGCACAAGGTAACTGTCTGGCAGCACTTCTGTGAGATGTGGTGGATATGACTGAGAGAGGCAGACTCTTTTCTGGTAATCTTCTCATCCTCTAGAGCGAGACACTGTTGTTTCCTAGTCAACTCATTTAGAAAGTATGTTGTCTCTGATGAGCCATTGGCAGCCTTTTTTTGGGAGCAGAGATGATGGTACCTCATTTAACACTCTTAAGTGACTTTGAGCTTTCACATTATTAAACATGTAATCAATTAGCCAGGTAGTCTAGTAATCACATGTTATTTTTTTGTAAAACGTAAATGCATCAGCTTGACATGGGAAAGGTTCCCAGAAAGCACAAAAAAGACCTTTGGTATTAAGGTTAACCTGACACAATCAGAGCAGAATACAGTTTATTAAAGCATGTCAGGTGCTGCTTTACCTAACAGTCCCTAGATTCTGATTTCTTTTTCTATTCTCACAATCTTCTGTAGTCCCTTCACCCCTTCACCTCTCATTTGGTCTGTTGTGTTCTCAGAGGAAATAATTTAATTAGGGAACTTTTTTTTTTTTTTTAATATATATGTATATATATAGGTGGAAAGAAATTTTTCTATGAAATACATTTAAATACATGTAGAGCAATTGAAAGTTCAGAGAATATACTGGTTTTGATAATTTTGGTATGCGTGGTTGATATGATTTAGCATGATCAGGAGATATTAATTGAAATATTGTCACTTTGCATGCTAAGAGTGTCAAAGTTAAAAAAAAAAGAAAACATTTTTCATGCCAAAAGTCTAAAATTAAAGGAAAAAGTCTAGGATAACTACGTTAGGATAAAAAATTATAGGGTTTTTCCTAAATTGGTAATTTTTTATTTTATTTGGATTCATGAAAATCTCTAATTTTTGATTTTGACAGTGGAAAAAATAAAACCTTTAAGTTTTCATGAGAAAAAAAAAAAAGCCCAATTTCTTCTGCAATTTATTTCAAAATCCATTCAGTAATTTCTTTGTGCAAATTTTAGCGCTGATGCAAATCAACTCTAAAGAGCTTTAAAGATCTTTCCTGTAAAAATAATGTTGCAGTTGATACTGTGGTAGGGAAGATGTTTACTGCTTCTGTCTGGCAAAGAAACATACAGGAGGGCATAAGACAGGGAAAATAAGCCATAGGCTCATGGCTGAGCTTTACAGAAAAATATGATATATGAAATTTATAATTCTGAGATTTTTAAAACAATTTTTTTCTTTTTTTTTTTTCTCCATTCAGTTTTCCATTTCTGAAGTTTCACATGCAATCAACAACTTTAAGGAATAGTTAATGCAGAATCCCTCTGCTTTCTCAGAATATTTTTACAGATTGTTTTAATTCTTTTAAATAATGTGTTATTTTACATTAAATACAAGTTTGTTTACTTTTGAAATACTGAAAATTAGCATAAAATTTTATTTGTTAATGTACTAATAAGTAGAAGAAGAATTTGTTAGAAACAGTGGAAGCTTGCATGACGAAGTTTATCTGTAAATCTCCTGCCATCCTTGAAATTCAGCAATAGTTTAAGGGGTAATATTGAAGGAATAAGAGGAAACTTTATCAAAATTCCTTCTATATATAGCATCTTTACTCATGTTACTCTATAACATTTCATTTTCCTTTTCTTTTGCAGAATTTACTCTCCACCCTGATAGGTGTCAGACTTTCCCTTGTTCTTTAATGCTAACATAGCCATCTAAGGGCATGGAAAACATGAAAAGCTATGAGTTTTCAATGAATTTATTCTCAAGTGCTGATATTTATTCAGGGTTTCCGAATACCTGTGTGTGAATTAATGTGTGTTAAAATGTTATTACTATACATGTTGAGTTTGTAAGTCCCCACTGAAGCTTGCAATCTTCTGTTTATTTTTAAAGTCCTAGGGAAGTTGCAGGAAGAAGTAAAAGACTGCTTGGGAAGAAGCCACTACCTACAATATGGAAAAGTCGTAGATTTTGGATACCATGCTACAGCTTTGGGGCCAGGAGCTGAGAGTTTTGCTTCCTGAGGAAGATGATTTGGAAAGAGTGAAGCTCTTTGCCCTCTAGAAGGTCCAAATATGCAGGAAATGATCTCCACTGGCAGATATCATTAAGATTAGATCAATGAGGTGGCTGGCAATAAACATAATCCTGGTTTGAGAAACCTGCAGTTTGCAAACTGTTCTAGTCAGGTTGACATCATACAAATGTGCAGGACAAATTACATTTAAAACAAATGAAGGAAAGGACATCAAAAATCCCGTAAATGTCAAGCATGGTAGCAAAATAATCACAGGACATGAGCTGAGTTAACACTGGTAAGCTAAGAAGCGTGGTATTCAGTCTTTAAGTGAAAGGTTGCTACAGAAAAATAAAAATGTCCAGTTCTCCATGGCCACTGAAGATTAGGCAAGACTTGGCGTCAGTACAGAGACTTCTGTTTTTGGACAGGTCTGTTGGCCAGATGATTCTCATAACCCTTTTCACCATGTATTTTGTGAGAGCGAATCCAGAAAAGAATTATCAAAACGAAAGAGAATTGACAAAGTGAGGAGTTTGGTGTTGCAAAGCTTTTGCTGAAAGACATGTCACATTAAACCTAAAAAACAGAAACCAAACAGTTGAGAGGTGATATTAAGGAAGGTTACTCACAGGGGACGTGAGCTAGGTGACAGGTGGCAAGCAGCTCTTCAGTGTCTCACCAAGGAAAAGATGATGATGGTTTCTGAATACCATAGTGTTATGGTTTCTGAAGTGATGATGGAGGATGGAAGGTACATTTTGGGGAAAAGAATCTTGAATTTTTTTGTTTCAGCTGCTGTCCTTAAGATCTGCAATCTCAGAATCAAGGAAATACTGCATAACGTAGAGCATCCAAAGATAAAAAAAATCAGAATATCTTGAGAGTATTAGATTCCAGGGACCGTACCTGTCTTCTCTTGCTGTAGGAAGAGAAGAAAGAAAATAATTATTTCGTATGTAAAGAAGGATGTGCCAGAGGCTCTGTTCAGGAGTTTCAGTGAGATATAGCTTTGTTCCAAGAGATCCTACCATCTAAATTTTAAATACGACATGATGAATGAGGATGACATGTAGTAAAAGAGATGTTGGAGTAAAGAGGGACAAAGAGCACAGTGATGAAATGTTACAGAGCTCAGGTTAGGCATCAAAATAAATTGCGTAAGATAATAAAGAAAAATAGGATGGTGAGTGTGTTGTTTTGCCTACTCTGGTCAATAAATAATTTCAGTAATGTCATGAATATCATCCATCTTTGTACACCACATCAAGTGAGACCAGAGACCTAGGATCTGTTGCTACCTGGCTTCCTTCAGAGTCTGTCCTCACTCATGTGCATGGTAATATTTCTACTTCCTTTGCCTAGTACCCTCCTCATGTCGCCAAACTGCTGTGTCCTTCCCCATCATCACTGCAGTGTCAGAAGCCCAGCTCTGTTGAAGATGTTGGGCAATGTGCCACAGGTTTCAGCATGGCCAAGATTTTGCTTGAGCTAAGAGTAGAGTTTTGCCACTTTTGGCAGGCAGGCCCTGCTCACTCCTTCTGCCAGAGTGGCAGTGAAGGAAGCATCTGGAAATAGAGTTGTTGCTTCTGTCTTCCCCATGCTGGGTGACACTCATTCTGCCTCCTGTGGGGTTGTAGTGGGCACAGAAATAGTACAGAGAAGGGTTCAGAATGAAAGTCTAAGTATATAAGTAGACAGCTTCTGGCCAGGAGAATAATAATTTCTGGTAATACAAATTGTCACAATATTACCTACCAAGGGATGTGAAGAGTTATCAGGCATCAGAATTGCTAAAGGGAAAGAGACAAGGCAGCAAGATAAAACAAAAATTGAAATGTTTTCAATGGTAGGGTATCTCATGGTCAAACCAGAAGCATTTAGTTTTGCTTTTCCCACATAATGTGACAGTCTCTGCATTGTCATTCTTGACTGTAATGCTCATGATTTCAGTGAACATGATGTTAATATAATTTATTTTTTTGAGCCACTTGCAATTTTCTATCCACTTATTATTAGGAATACAAATGTTTCCTTCATGTTTTAAATTAAAAATGGCAAGCTTATTAATGATAGAGGAACTCTACAAAATTATTAATTTTGAGCTATTAACATTGCAAACTTTTCCCAGCAGTATATAAAGCAAACGCTTCACAATGGCATTTTGTTGTTTTGAGTTTTGATTAAGGCTAGCTTATGAGATGATTTTTTTTTTACCAAACCAGTAACTCTTTTGAGGACTGCTAATCTTTAAATGTTAAATTGCAAATTAAATACAGAGGTTTCAGTTGTAACAATATCAAAACCACATGTATTTTTTTTAATGTATTTATTTAACAATTTAAAAAATTGCTTCTGTGTCAAATTTGAGTAGACTAATTTGGGTCACAAAAGTTGGAAATGAACATTGCCTTTTTTTAAAAAAAGTTGGGCTTTATGCCTTTGTAATGCTGAAGACAAAGAAAAATTAGGTGCATTAAATATTTCATAAAGTATCTCACCCATCAGATTGTGAAATGATGTTTTGGTTTAGAAATCTTTTTCCTACGAATCTCTACATGTAACTACAAAAGTTGCGCATAACTAATGAATATCACATGTCATGAAACAAAAGTATATTGCACACTCTAAAATTGTTCCTGCATGGAATTATTTTTTTGTCCATGTATTTATTTGAATTTTCTGATGTATAAAAGCAAGACCACCTACTCTGTCTGAGCGTGATCCTTTAAAGCCCACTTTCCCACTTGAGATAAGAAAACTGAAAATATATTTTAGGTTTCAGGTGGAGCAATGAGCTATGCTACAGATGCTCCATGCTCCACTTCAAGCTCAGGACACTTCAAGTTTGTTACAGTCCAGGGCAAAGAATCAAGTTGGCCTGTATAAACCTTTTTCTAACTTTGGAGATCAGATTGTTGGGAGACAGGTTTTGGACAAGATTCTGAGCAAGGAGTAGGGGACTCCATGGGAGACAGTGCAGGGGTTATGGAGAAGCTTTGCTGTTTGTCTCCGTAGCACAAAGTCTGCTTTGGTAGTTGAATGTGCAATTTGCAGAATATCTTATTTGTGGAAGTGTGGATAACTGCCCCTGCTTCAAATACCACATTGCCAAAGAGCAGACCCCTGTTTTTTTTCTTCCTACTGCCCCTCTTTTCACCCACCTTCTCACCCCTGCCAAGTCATAACTTCAGATGAGTATTTGTGACCAATTTATATAGTATGACACTGAACTTCTTGTCCTAATTTAGAGGAAATTAAGGAATTTGTTGGACTAGAAACCAAAGAAGGAGACAAGCCTCCTTTATATTTAAAACAAAATTTAATTAAGGTATAATAATATAAAGGATAACAGTTCTTAACTACTATATATATATGTATATGTATATTCAAGAGAAATAAAGCAAGCAGAACTAAATCACCAATTTGTGGGTAACCTCTCCTGAGCCCCCCGCAGTCTTTGCTCCCTTTGGGCACAGTAATATTTATGGACAGCAGGTGGTGATGTCAGTGGAGAGATTTTGCCGTGTCTCTCTGGGATGGGTGGTGTGGAATCGGTGGAAAATGCCACACAGAGAGGGAAGAGCTGGGATCCTTTTCCGTGGGCAAAAATCTCTCCTAGTCCTTGGCTGGAGGAGGGATGGTGCTCTGAGCTGGCAGCTGCTGATGCCGTGGGGCTCCCCACACCCTGGCTGGCAGCCACCAGTTCTCTCAGGAAGCCTACAGCAAAAGCCCCTGGCTTGCAAATGGCTTAATCTCTGTTTCTCTCTCTCTGAAGGACATTGGGAACTCAAAAATCCAGGAGGCTGGAAATGGGAGAAAGAGGGAAGGACCTCAATCCCACGGGGCAGAGGTTCTCTACGAGGAGACGTCTCTCTCCCCCCCATCGCAGTCCTCCTCCCCTGCAAACTGAAAACCCAGTGTGTTTTTGCCTCCACCACACCCATCCCACTGATTCAAGTTGCTAGCTAACACACCTTCACTGATCATCTCCTTTATTATCTAGCTGAGGGGAAAGATAGGGACATTAACTCCTAATTCTTTGGTAGGGGAAAGGAAAATTCCACCAGCTCCTAAAAAAACTATAACAACTTCATTTACCTCTGCTGGAAAACCAGTGTAAAACTCTTGCACTTTTACATTGAAATATATGACCTTTTAGGGGAGTTTGAAGCTGATCACTCTAGGTCCTTTCTTAATGTAGGGCAGCAGGCCACAATACTAGAGAGTATGACTGAATACTGAAACAACTGTGCAATTAATACCAATATAATTCTATCTGTAGTAATATAAATCTATTAAATGTATATTACTATAATATATTGATATTAATTAACCTGAGAATAGTCTGGTGTGATGAAAGTGCTTTCCATGAGGAAATCCATATGCTGAAACACAGATACTTGCTTAGATCACCTTTATTTCCCATTCCAGACATATATGCACAGTGCTGGTAGAGTCAGTTTGAGTGCTGAAACCCACTCCTTTTGTAGGGTAGGCATGGTTGATACTTTGGTTGTGGAGTATAAAACATGAGTGATATTAACCTTCTGCACACTCCAAATGCTCTTTTAAAGAAAAACTAGATTTGAAATTCATACAGAATGAAGAATGTGATATATTAATGCCAGCCCAAAATGTTTTAATGTTTACAGTACAGAAGTGGTAATATGTATATTACTACAGGCCTAAAGTTTAGCTCTGATCTCTTACCATTTTTGCAAAACTATATTTACATAATTCACCCTATGCTTATTTCAAAGTAAATAACCCTGTGTTTATTATGAAATAACATTCTGCTGAATTTCTCAGAAAGAAACTGCCTGAGTTGAACATTTTTAATATGGCCTGATAATATTTGGAATGGCACTTTTAAAATCTGTAGTCATTCAGTTAAGTAGACATTTGTTTTTAACTCCACAGAAAATTTATTATATACCAAAATATAAAATTCTTTAATTTCTGATGGATGCTGTGACTGAAATGCATAAATTCCTCTTCTGACTTGCAAAGTTGAACTCAGACTTTCCTCTAAAGCTGTGTTCATCACTCCATGAAGCCACAGAAATGCTTGTTTTGTGTTGGAGATAGTGTTCGATGTTAGAAATTCAGTGTCTTCACTTATTTGAAAAATTATTCTAATCAAATTCTGGTACGTATATTTTCTCAACAGTTGAAGCCGTATATTAAATAGGCTTGAAAAATACATTTAAACAGCCTTTGCCTGGAACTGGGAGATACCTATGGAGCTATATGTGTCAGGTTTGGAAGATGGAGAGATAAAATCCTTTCAAAATAAAAAGGAAAAAGATAAATCATCTTGGGGAGAACAAGTAAACAAAGTTATATTTGAAATTTTCAGCTGTAAAATCACAGTTTTTTACTGCCTAGCACATGAAAAAAATAAACGTGAGACACCTGTTCCAACAGAGAGTGATTTGATCAGTAGGCCAACATTTGCCTCCTTTTTTGTTCCACCTCCTGTTTAGCTAAAGATGGGATGGGGAGAAGGTGTTTTAGTAAATGAGACAGAAGGGGAACATTATTTGTAAAATATTTCAAAACACATATATTTATTTTTCCCTCTGGATCATATCTATACATACACATACACAAACATATATATATATCTATATCTGTCTATATATATTACCTTTTAAACAGCCTTCTTGATTTCTGTGAATGAAAGCAGAAGCTGATAGTGCAGTATCATCTTAGGGATAGCGAAGGGTTTACTTTCTTACACTGGGACCTTCAGGCAGTCAGGAAAGAACTATGCTTCTGGGGATGTTAGTCCCTCTTTGTTATTTCAGGATCCTTGGTGGACTAAGTTGAACTTCTGTGCTTGTCACCCTGGATTTTGACTGAAAGAGTTTTGTGATATCACAGTCCAGTGCCCATGAGGCTCCCGGGGAGCCTGCAAGTTCCCCAAGCATGACAATAGTTGGAACTGCTATTTTAATTTTACTTTGTCTTCAGTTTGCAAGTACCAAAAGTCTATAGAAACAGTTTATCCCATGATAACTTAGGAAGGAGTAGAGACATGCAGTCCTTTCAAATTAGTCTATTTGAAGTCAAGCTGAGGTGGGGCTTCCAAATGGGCTGATGAAAGACTTGTTCAGATTTTTTCACCTTACATAACCAAATTACATGCCATGGTCCTAAAAGTGTACGTTTTCTACACAATTTAAATGTATAACATAGACTGATTCAACATAGCTTAATGCCTTCTTATTCTGATCCTGCTTTGTACTTTGAAAAAACTTTTACATTGCTGAATGTATATGTGAATTTAAAAGCACAAGGGCATTGCAGCATGATGGTCCACAATTACAGTATTTATGATTAGGACAGTGCCTGGTTCTGCCTAGGATAACTGCATCTGGCTTTTCCCAGCACATTTCCACTACAGGAGGGTCTAGCTTTAGGCAAATTCCATGTGAACCACAAGAATCAGTCCCAGATTCTCATCCATTTAGTATAAAAAACTGCCTTATTATAACATTAACTTACCATTTCTCATATTCCTCAAGTCAACATCCAGGAATTCTTCATTTACACCAATACAATCTGTTCTGTCCAACTTGTCTGACTCCCTAAAGTGACTAACAGGGCCACTTGAATCTTCACTTTATTTACATGCTAATAACATCTATCAGCCTTCTGCATCTACCTCTAAAAGCTCATTTGCTTTATCCAATAACTTCCTTTTTTTTCACTTCCCAGTCTAGGGATCACCAGAAAGTTCTACTTCTCTACTTTTTTGTTCTACCTTTTTTTTTTTTTTTTAATGTATTTTTTATGTACAATGGTTTTACTAACAAAACATTTTGTAGGTATTGAGATAGCTTGATATATTTGAGGATGAAAGGAGTGATGAAGCACTACCAAAGGGTTTGGCTGAGCAGTCTTAGCAGGCAAAGTTTTTCTGTGTTGGAACTTTTTGGTTAAATTTTTTTGTTCCATTCTTTTTTTATCCAGCTTTTACTTAAGATGGATCAGGAATCTGAAGGAAGTAATTTTCTTCTGATGCAGCTGAAGTTTTCAAGCAGAGACCTCCAGGGTCAAGTTTTAAGGTATTTTCTTTGACCAAAGATTGCTGTCAAAAGTCAGAACAATAAGTTTAAGACATAGTCTTGAGTGTAAGATCTTTGATAGTCCTTTTCATTTTGAGGAAGGGCAAGGAACTAATGGTTGAAGATGAAGATTTGAGAGAATACTTAAAATGAGGAAGACTAGTATTTGAATAACTGGAGTTTTTATTTATGTTTCTCTTCAGAAGCCCATTCTACTTGTTGCAGCTTGGCATCTTCATCTCATGTATCTAGTCTCTGCCTGTTTAGACCATTTTTCTCTTTGGGTGTCTTTAAATATTGGTGGATTTGTTCAGCTCAGTCTTCACACACAGACAGGCACACAGATTATATATGTGAATTAGTTGCTTGCCTGGAGTTAAAAAAAATGACGAATGAGGTTGAGAGTATAAAATTAGGTTTAGCTACTTGTTTTCCATTTCTGTAGTTGAAGTACTGTAGATGAAAAATATAACGAAAATAGGAAGAAAAAGTTCAAGGACAAAACTAATCTCAATGGCACTGTGAGTTTGAGTAGCATAAAAATTAATTTTGAGGCTTGCATTTCCTTGTTTTGTCTCAGAAAAACAAAACAAAACTCCAACAAACAAAAAACCCAAGCAAAACAAAACAAAAAAACACCAGATTGCCTGAATCTGAATAGAAGAAAACACTGAAGTGGATGTAGAGTGTGACCCAATGAACCACCAGGGAAAGTTCTTTTCACAGATAACATCAGAAGTATGCTAACGGAGAAAATTACCATGTTGTGTATGAATTGCTGGTACCTAAGGTAAGCTTAGAATAAAATATGTTAAGGAAAATAGTAGGTAGCACACAGAACTGGGGTGAAGGGGTTAAAGATGGAGATGAGAATTATGACAAGATGGTAAAGAAAAATTTAAGGTTGTATTTGTTTCCCTGAGTTTTGTCTGGGGGTATATTACTATTTGCCTAGACTGTATCTTGTCAGTTCCACAGAAAATGCTTTTGTTGCAAGGATTGCAAAAAGGTCCCTGCTTCTATTCTGACTCTGATTAGCTTATTGCTGTCCTCCAAGTCAAAATCATTCATCAGTCTGTAGGTTGTAACATAGTCTCTTCTTGAAAAGGTTTTTAAATGTTAAACAATAACTAGTGGCATACTTTTTTTAGTACTGCACCATACATAGTAAGGTATTTTGAGATACTGTTAGCCTGTGTGTCCAATACTTTTGTTAAACACAAGTTGTTAAAGCAGAACTCACATTTTTCCTAAAGATTAAAAGAAAAAAAGACAATGCAATTTCTAAATTGGTTCATTAACTTATGTACACTTTTGGAAGAGATAGGGCTGTGGATGTAAATGTGTCTTAGAATTTGCAATCTTTTGTTGATATTATTTACTCCAAATTGTTCACTTTATTCAAAATATATTTAATTTTGTTAATTCTACTTGGTGCAATCATGAACCCTTGACAAATACTCAGGGAAAACATATATATCTATTACTTGGTTAATTTTTACTCATCAAGGCAGAAACCAGCTGGCGTTGAGTTTCTCTTTGTTACCTTGGAAACAAATGGAGGTTTGACTTCAAGTAGCTCTAGACTCGAAATGAGGGGTGGAGCTATGATGTTGCAGTTCTTATTATGATGCAGAAAGGGAGGTTAATTCTTGAAGAGATTCTGCCTTCTTGCACTTAAAAGAATATGGAGTCTAGCTAACATGACAGCAGCCAGGTAGTTTCATGTATCAAGATGAAAGGGAAATGGGAAAATGTTGCATAAAGTCATTAGCCTTCAGTTTCTGATGTTGGGTCGAGTAGCTCATTGTCCTGCGAAGATGCCTAGAGAAAACAGGATAATTGTTGCTGTCAATTTATTTATCTTCCAAATATGGAAAGAAACTGCATTTTAACTTGCTAGTGATTTCCAGCATCAACTGTATAAACGTACACCATTTTCACTTACAGTAATAACTTATTTAAAATTTTTCATTCAGTTCATGGAATGAGTTAAGTAAAGTTTCAGATATTTTAGAGAGTGTCTAGTAGATAAGTTTTTGCTCCTGCTGAAGCAAGCATTGAAATTTGACCAAGAATCCCTTTCTAATAAGTCATTTGGATAAAAAGACATTTTGAATTGTAGCTCAGGGAATGATGATATCAAAATCAGGTGTATTATTTAGGATTTTGTCATTTGGTTTCTACTATTATCTTTTGCTTATGTCAAGTGAACAGTAATATTGATATATATTGTGAAGACAATTTCAAGGTAGAAAAAAATAAGTTGTGGAATATTAGTACTTTGTTGAATTTTCCACAATAGAATGAGATAAAGGGCCTCTGGGATTTACAGAGATTTGAATTAATCCTTTCTATAGTCTGGCTGTGGTGTGAACTATTAATATGCCCATTTTACAGTAAATGTAATTAGGCTTTCATTCCACAATTGTTAATACCTGATCTGTGTGTTACTGGGTGACCCAGGAGTGCTAATTTCATCTGGATGAGGAATGGACACAAAATTGCATTTCTGGCAAATTAACCAAAACACATACACAGATCTTATGTTGGTGTCTCACTTTTATGCTGATTTTAAATGGGCAGCAGTGGGCAGGCAGTATTTGAGCAGTTCTCAGGCTTGCCAGTGTAAAGCTAATTTGTCAAAAAAACCTACTTTGAACTCAGTTGAACCAACTGGCATTTCTTTGTGATCAATGGTTTGCATCATGAATCTGTGATGTTTTTGATCTGGCAAGGTGTTTCAAATTTTAATTCACTTTAGTTTTGAATTCCATACTTAAGCATAGCTTTTGGCTACTAGTTAATCTTCTGAAGGGATTCTATGACAGTGGAAATAGGAATAGGGAAGACTGATACTCTGATTCCGTTTTCTGTCTCTAGACATTGGTTCTCCAAAGCATGAGTTCAACACTGAGCATATGGATAGGGCTTTAGGAAATCCTACCCAGAGCCAAACAGTACAAATTTGCTCCTGGTTGTGTGACTGGTGAACAGCAACTGATCAGATCATTTTGAATGGATTTTTGTCTTACTCTCCTTCCTATACTTTCTGATGATCGTTTGCTTTTATTAAAAGCAATAAAATAAAATTTAGTAATGTTTGTGGCATGTTGTTTTTTTCCTTAAAATTTGTATTCAATGTAAAAAATCTACATTATTAGGAAAATCACTGGAAAAGGGAAAAAACCCCCACAATAAGATATAAAATAGTAATATTTTAATAAACATGATCAAGTCTGCAGTAATTTGATACACTATAGAAATATTTGCTACTAATAGCAAATTAGTAAATTTCTCTTTTTTGTTGACATTGTTTGAAATCTGCTGCTTCTGCAAATGTTCGCTCTGGAAAGAGTTTTGTATGCAATTTCTGTTTATATATGAAGACTAGCAGTTTGTTCACAGGGATTTATAAAATCAGTTCCTAATTTACTTTTCTCTTTTTATTCTTGCTTCTCAGTATTCTAGTTTCACTTAGGGTAGGTAATGAAAGCAGCCTGCTGTCTGTTTCAGTTAGTTTGAGCTGCAGTCCCCAGCCAGTGTAATTTTATGGTTTACAGGTATTAGTACAGCACTGGCATGCTCAGGTTTCCATTTCAGCAGGAACAAGAAAACCAAATAAGTAAGCTGTTTCAATTGATTTCCTCTGTAAAAAAACATCATGACAACATTACAACTGAGATAAATCTGTACATTAAATAAAAACCTAGCACACGTTCCCTCCAGCCAAAATGAAACCACCGCCAAACAAGAGCAGGACTGAATTATGTGAAATGTTTTTGTTTTGCTTTGAGACTTTTTGTGGAGCTTTTTTTTGGGGAGGGATACAGCTTTATAGAATAAATTTTGGAGATTCCCCATCTAACTCTATTGCTAATAAGTAAGTAGTTGCAAATTTAGGAGTGATTTTGTTCAAGAAAGTTACTGCCCATGAAAAGGGTATTTTAGGACAGAGCGCTTCTCATTCTCATGCATGGCAGGAACTCAGTGGTGGCTCCTCTCTCACACACCTTGGGCTCTAAGGCTCCATCTCATATGTCCATGTACTTTGGTGGCAGTAGCTCTCTCCCATCCCTGCCAGAGCCTCGCGGTGAGCAGCCCGTGCAGCCAGGCAGTGTGAAGCACTGCAGAGTCCTCACAACATTCCTCCCTCTAACTACCTAGAGCAGACCCAGGGGGAAGAAGATTTGGGGATGCAGAGAATTGGAGAGAATTCATATCACTTCTGCTGGTGGTTACAATTCCATGGCACTTCAAAGTACTGCTGGCTGAGGATTGTTGTTGAATCCAGGCTACCAAATGTGGTATGGTTGCAATTAATCTGAATTACCAGATCCAGGATTTGTGTCTTGTAATTTCTGCACTGTAACTTGGAATTGCATAGCAGTGACATTATCCTGCAGGTTTTATAAACCTCCTTTCCCTGCACAATATGACCAGTTTAATAGGATGATACGTGTCAGATGTGGGTCTTCCCTGCTTCAGGGAAGCTGGCAGGGTAATCTGGCACATAAAGTAGATATATACACTGCCATATGGTCATTTTAAAAGTGGTTTGTTTTGTTTTCCTTTGGTTTGTGTTTTTTTTTTTTTGTTTGTTTGTTTGTTTTGTTTTGTTTTGTTTTGTTTGTTTTTTTTTCTTTTTTCTTTTTTTTTTTCTTCCTGATTAGATACAAACTTTGACCTTCTAACTACTACTGATTTACTTACATGGTATGTTCTATTGATCTACTTACATCTGAGCTCATTAAACACATAAAATGAACTACAAGTGAAGTAAAATATAGCATTATTGAAGCTAATGGAGAGATCACATTATTATATGCCCAATACTGCTGTTTATCTAGTTCCCTGGAAGGAAAAGCACTTTGGTAGCAGACATCTTGTAGCACCACTGCATTGGTTATTTGCCTGTCCCACACAGACTTTTGGTAAATGAAAATACAGTTTCATCCTCTTCACCAGTGGACACATTCACAAAAATGCTCTTGTTTTACAAGCATAAAATGGCAAGAACATTTGTGAAAGTTTGCAGAATGTGTGGTGTTATATGCAAAAATTACCAGTAGTCTGGTGGCCAAAAATTCGTGGAAAAAGTGTTCTACAGAACTATTACATGCTTCCCTACTGTATTAGGATAAAACACAATGGCTTTGTTTTATGGTTATAGCCATTAAATCAATTTAAGAAGTGAGAACATCCCACATCAGGGGTAATTTAGTTTATATAATTTTTGTACAAAACTGGATGCATTTTTTCCATGCATTTTTCATTCATGTTTTCACCTACTTATTCGCTTAGCCACTCCTGACAAGCTTCGGGATAATTCCTCTGAGTTAGGTGATGTTGTATTACCTACAGCTGTTATGAGGACACTAAGAGTTTAGTATAGAAAAGTGGATGAATGGAGTAATTCCTTCCTTTTCCTTCCTTCCTTCCTTCCTTCCTTCCTTCCTTCCTTCCTTCCTTCCTTCCTTCCTTCCTTCCTTCCTTCCTTCCTTCCTTCCTTCCTTCCTTCCTTCCTTCCTTCCTTCCTTCCTTCCTTCCTTCCAGAATTTATGTCTTCTACATGTAGGTTCTGGGGGTCTGGTACGATGTCCTTATCCTCAGGTTTTGCGTGAAGTTACAAAGATCTCAGAAAACAGAATTGCCACCTTCCTTCCAAATCTATGACACCTGCACTTTTAGCTGCAATTTTGGATTTAGGGAAATTTTACCTCCTTTTTAGATTAATTTGTTTAAGGAAAATCCTGAGAAACAACATGCTTGGGCAAATACTACAGAATTTGATGACTAGCCCTGTCTGCCTTGCTTTTCATATCTCTTGTGTACTCAGTTCCCTTGAGTAGTGAAAATTTTGATGAATTAGGTCATGTTTACACAGCACTTTGAAGTTGGAAAGCAGTGAACAATTATTCAGCATTATAACTTTATTTTTTGTTAGAGTGAGATACTTGCTGTAAAGCAATGAGTGCAATTTAAAGTTACCATCAAAGACTACAAAGGACATGTGCTCCTTTTTGCTTTGAAAATGTAATTATCATGTGCTAATATAGTCTAGGAAGTAGGCTATCTTCTCAAGTACAGACTCTTTTGAAAAATGGTGGAGAAAGCCAGAAGACCTAATTTCCTGTTTGGATTGCTCTGTGATGTATGTAGTATAACAGTGGGGAAATGTAAGTCGTTCCTGAAGATATATAAAGGAAAATGTCTTTGTGCTGTTATTCTCCCTCTAGATTTCCTCAATAGTTATGCTCACTTTAAGAATATATTTCTTATTTTTCAAAGTGAAAAGTAGGTATGAATTAAAGAATTGCAGAATCACAGAATAATCCAAGTTGGAATGGACCCACGAGGGTCCTTGAGTCCCACCACTGGCCCTGCACAGAACCATCCCTAAGTGTCTCATCATGTGCCCAAGAGCATCGTCAAAAAGCTTCTTGAACTCTGTCAGATTTGGTGCTGAGACCATTTTCTTGGGGAGCCTGTTCCAGTACCCAAGCATCCTCTAGGCTAAAAATCCTTTTTCTAATATCCAACCTAAACCTCCCCTGACCCAACTTCAGGACATTCCCTTGGGTCCTGTCACTGGTCAGCACAGAGTAGAGATCAGTGCCTGCCTCTCCTCCTCATGAGTAAGTTGCAGACCACAATGAGGTCTTTCCTCAGTCTCCTTTTCCTGAAGTTGAACAGACCAAGTGACCTCAGCTGCTCCACATGCAGTTTCCCCTCTAGACTCTACACCATCTTCAGCAGGAAAGCACATAAAGAGTTTTTTAAGCTTTTTAGGGGAGTCATCCTGTTTTAGTCTGACAGTTCTAGAGTTTGTAGCACAATAGAGTCATGGTCTGTCTCTCCTGTGTGCTTAGATACTATTATTTATAGCATTCATAAATATAGATTTAATGGTAAAATAATATTTCTTGCTCACGCAGATAGTACCACTAACAATACAAAGTCCTAATAAGGAGTCCAGAAACTTCATGTGTGAGAAAGTCAGAAGGCATACTTCCAGATGGTAATAGAAAGGGCAATTTCCACTAAGTACCTATAGGCTAATAGTACTTTGTGCCTGACGCTGTAACTTCTACCCAAACAAACCATAACCTTCAGTGTTTGGATAGTAAAGGTCCACCTGACTTTGTTTCCAAAACAAAGAACAGCTTAATGCTATGTTGGATCTCTGAAACCTGATGATTGGAATTTATTACATCTGAAGGGACTGAGATTGACACTTTTATGAACAGTGAAAACAGTGTAAGCCTGTTTAAAACAAACCAACAAACAAACAAAACAAAAAGCACTAACATACAAGAAAACTCCTCAAATCCAATTAGGTATGCTGATACCTTCCTTCTCCTGAGTGAGTTATTTAGACAAGAACACTCCACTGAGAATTATTACTTAGCAGGTATAGAAGTAGTGTGCTGAAAAAACAGCTTGTGATGTTGCTTATCTCTTGCTCATACCTCTTTTATTTCCAAAGTTTTGTACCAAGTAGGTGAATATTTCAGAGAATCACAAAATCACAGAATGGCTGTATTTGGAAGGGAGGTCTGCAGGTCACCTGATCCAACCCACCCTTCTCAAGCAGGACTGCCTAAAGCCAGTTGCCCAGGACCATGTCTAGGTGGCTTTTGGGCATATCCAGAGATGGAAACACCACAACCTCCCTGGACAGCCTGTGTTCAATCAGTCTTACAGTAAGAAAAAGTCTCTCCTGGTGTTCAGAGAGAACATCCAAAGTTTCAGTTCGAGCCCATTGCGTCTAGTTGTGCACCACTGAAAGGGCCTGACTGTCCTCTTCACACCCTTTCTTCAGGTATTTATACAGATGGTATAAATACATGGTCACCCCTAACCCTTTCCTTCTGACTAAACAGTTCCAGCTGCCTCAGTCATTTGCCGTAGGAGACATGCACCAGTTCTTCAGTCATCTTCCTAGACCTTTTTTGTACACTCGTACTATTCATGTATTGAGAAGACCAGAACTTGTCATAACACAATTTGATCTCAGTGTTTTGTTCCCTGTAGCTTTTCGTTATTTAAGAACAACATTGTTCAAAATATGAATTTTGGCAGTAGTCTAGATAAAGCTTATTTATGTTTGGGGGTTTGTTGCAGTTGTTTATCTTTAATGAAAACATTTGCCATATTTGTAGCATTTGAATACCATAAAGGATAATTATATTGATTCTACTAGCAAAACATGGGAGCACACTATATCATTGATTTTGTATGTAATAAGGTTACAGTGGGTAATTGAAAGGAGAGTTTAACCCATTGCTTCTGAAACTTAATTTTCTTCCTTACAAAATTTCCTAGGCAGACCAGCTGGCTCCATGCAGGACCTATTTAAAGGCAGAAATAGTGTTGAGCCACCTTAATGTGACAAATGGCAAAAAGTACTTTGTAAAAATTTCATTTGGAAACCAAGGAGTGAATTGTTGAGTGAGCTTGTGGGGAGGAGAGGTCACGAGTAGAATTTTATTTCATCTCTGAAAAGCTACCAGAAACCAAGTTGGGGAACTGTGATAAGAAGAAAAAAAATGCAGAGGTGGTCTTGTTAAAACTGCCCAAGTAATTGTCTTTTTAGTGTTAATTGCTATAAAAAATTAGTTGGTGGTAGCTTTCAGCTACCCTCTGACAAGATGCTTTTTCCTTATTCTTCTTTAGGAGACTTCTTGAAGAATGGACTTCACTGAAATAATGAACTTACTTTCTTAGTGACAGCTGCCAAGGTGCTGCCAAACCCAGCTGTCTCATTATTCCTCTTTCATTACATTTTCTTGTTATTCCTTGTACATAAGAGAACCATATTAAAGCATTCCCTGTGACTCGGTTATAATTGCAACCTCTGTTAGTAATTGCTCATCCATTCAAAAGCTTTGGTGAAATATTTTGAAACAAATTGACATCATTCTAGTTCTGCAGTTAATCTGCTATTCAGAAAGGCATAGCAGGGGGATGTCTTATTGCTGTACTTTCTATACATGAGTTCTTTGGAAAGAAAATTAGCTTTGGAGAAACTGTTTGAACATTTAATGAAACCATTATACCTAAGAGACCGTAATTTCTAGATTTCAGTTTGATTCCAACTACCCCTGTTTATAGAGTAGTCATGCTCTGGTTATGCATGTCTTGATTTTGCATTACATATTATACATTTTTTACTTCGGTGTACATAGGAAGTTTGACATTTTACTATGTGAAGTGATAGAGAAGAGATTTAGCTGTCATCCTGTCAACTTGTACAGAAACACTAATGGAGATAGATTAGGCAAAGCAAATTCTCTGAAATGTGATGGTCAGGCTTTTGTAGAATGTCTTTCCTTGATGTTGTAGAATGTCAGAAAAATAATGTATATTGCTAAATTGAAAGATCAAAAGACATATACTGTCTCCTTCCTAACAGAAGGTCGTATTTCCCTTCCAAATATAACTCTTCGCATGGAAATTATAAAGGGTTAGCCTGAAATGTGCAAGCAGCATTAAAAAATCAGGAAAGGTTTGTCTGCATATTAGTATTTAGGAGCAGTAAATATCATTGACAAAAAAACAACTTTGACTTGAATTATAACACTGCCTGACTATGAAGAGTGGGACAAGTACTGACAAATGAATATGAATGATAATTTTTCCAGACAGCACGTAAGCAGTGTTTTGACAGTTAAGGATAACCCCTACTTAAAAAAAACATTTTCCGCCAAATCTGGATTTGAAAGTGAATGTAGTTTGAAATTTAATATTTTCCTGCTCCACTTCATACCCTGACAGTAAAAACATAGTATGACTTACTTGTAGTTTTGTCTTCTGAGCTAATGGGATATTGTCAAGGCTGTAAAAATTAAAATTATTCTTCACAGTGAGTTGTTGTGGGGCTTTTTTTTTTCTTTTTTTTTTGTTCGTTTGGTTTTTTTGTTTGTTTTTTTTGTTTGTTTTTTGTTTTGTTGTTGTTGTTTTTTTCCCTCATTAAGATTCACATTTCATTTATAAGCACTGCTTTCTCTTTCATAAGAAACTTTCTTCTTTCAGGGCCCAAGAAAATAGTGAATGAAATGTGCTATCTGTCAGAATTATAGCAATTTTATCCCCTCAGTTCTGTCTCCTGAAGGCAAAATATCAAGAAACTCAATTAAATTCTGAAGGGTTTTCAAAAGCAAAGTGGAGTATCACATAGTACAAGCACATTACTACTTTCTTTCCTTACACACCAAAACATACACCTCTCAGAATATGTCTTTACCATTCTGTAAGAAGATTCAATAGAAATTTTATAGAGTGGTATTTAATTTTTGACAATGAGAGTTATCTTTTGTTTAGCCTTAGATCTACATAAAAATGAGTATACTGATGATGGGACCAAAGTGAATATTTCATTATGCCTAAAACCGAAATGGGAGTTTTGTACCCCATGCTTTATTCTTCCTAACTCTTCCTCTTTGTCAGTGTAGTTTTGACAGCCACTGGCTAGTGTTTAATAATATCATTTTCAACAGCTTTATGCAACTTTTTTAATTGCTGTAAATATTAACCATTATTTCATCAGGAATTTTTTAGCATCAGGAATATATTGGTGGTTAATCGAGTGATAATTCTAACAATGTTGCAAGATGTATGAAGAAAAGACAGATTTTTAGATCTTTAGATTGGATTGGGAATTACTTAATTACTTGGTTTTTATTTTTAGACATTTCTTCTTAAGACTGTTTGGGGTTTTTGTTTGTTTTTTAATTGTTGTATATCTTCTACAGAAAGTAGCACTCTTTCTGGAGGTGAGTTATTTAGAAGATACAGGTATTTCAAACTTTGAAGGTTGCTCATAACTATTCAAAAATATGTCCTTGGAAAAAAAGGTATGATACAATCACTTTCAGACTATTTGATCAATGATGAAAAACTTTACTTAGATTTGAGGCTGATCTTCTACAGGCCCAAGTGGCTAGAGAACTAATAAATTGCATGGAGAGCTATGTAATGATTTCTGTTTAAAAAATGAGGCCAATTTTCATTAATAACAGTGAAACAATGCAAATTATTTTTG
>VXAU01001675.1:140478-171399 GCA_013399695.1 Formicarius rufipectus | reverse complement strand
TCACTTTCAGACTATTTGATCAATCATGAAAAACTTTACTTAGATTTGAGTCTGATCTTCTACAGGCCCAAGTGGCTAGAGAACTAATAAATTGCATGGAGAGCTATGTAATGATTTCTGTTTAAAAAATGAGGCCAATTTTCATTAATAACAGNAATAATATCATTTTCAACAGCTTTATGCAACTTTTTTAATTGCTGTAAATATTAACCATTATTTCATCAGGAATTTTTTAGCATCAGGAATATATTGGTGGTTAATCGAGTGATAATTCTAACAATGTTGCAAGATGTATGAAGAAAAGACAGATTTTTAGATCTTTAGATTGGATTGGGAATTACTTAATTACTTGGTTTTTATTTTTAGACATTTCTTCTTAAGACTGTTTGGGGTTTTTGTTTGTTTTTTAATTGTTGTATATCTTCTACAGAAAGTAGCACTCTTTCTGGAGGTGAGTTATTTAGAAGATACAGGTATTTCAGACTTTGAAGGTTGCTCATAACTATTCAAAAATATGTCCTTGGAAAAAAAGGTATGATACAATCACTTTCAGACTATTTGATCAATGATGAAAAACTTTACTTAGATTTGAGGCTGATCTTCTACAGGCCCAAGTGGCTAGAGAACTAATAAATTGCATGGAGAGCTATGTAATGATTTCTGTTTAAAAAATGAGGCCAATTTTCATTAATAACAGTGAAACAATGCAAATTATTTTTGCCCAATTTCTTATCACTATAATGTACACTATCTTCTAAAAGATTTGTCATTTTATTCAATAAATAAATATTTGCATTCATTTTCTGGGCTATTCCTCTAGAAAACCAATTCCTATTGTTGTTTATTCATCTCTGGAAGGGTCTGTCTTTTGTAATAGTCAGAATTACTGGGTTTCATTCAATTGTTTGCAAATCTACAATGAGTTTGTAGCCTTTCCATAATTTCTCTGTGGGAAACAGAACTCAGATCAGGAAACCATCAAATTTTGAAAATTATATATATAATTCATGTAATTCCTTTTTTTTTTTTTTTTTAATGGAAATTGGCTTGTCTATCTGTCTTTTAAAAGAAGAACTGCATTGAGATATTGCCCTAACTTTTTTCATTTTGAATGAGCACAAATCTTTCTGCAGTGAAACAAGCATATGCTATAATTGAACCATACACTCAGAAGGTTCTTCAGGTTTTCTTACTTATATCTGGATATTTGAATTTATAATGCATTTCTTTAGGCATGACTGACTTGCACTATAGCTTCACTAGAAATTGATTCAGACTACCTATATGTGCCTCAGATATCTTGCTACTAGGAAAAACACATTTAACAAGAAAAAGCATTGAGTAGTAGATGTATAAAAGGGAAACCTACAACATAGCACCAAATCTTTAATTTGTTCTGTTAAAGAAGACACAATAATTAAGACATAAAACCTGGACTACTCTTAGAATATTGATTATAGAGTCAACTAATTTAACCTTGTTGCAGAGATATAATTAGTATTGATAGAAACAGCTTAAAACTCTACTCATTTCACTTTTTATAGTTTCTGGCAACCTGTTCCGTTTTGGATGTTAACTTAGTCAAGGGAGTATGGCTTGAAATTATCATATTTAGAGTGCACCACACTGGTTTCAGGACGACTGTGTTTTGTTCTGCATTTAAAATGGACTTGTTAAAAATTGCTTACCATATTTTACTGTTACCAAACATGGCTTTATATATCCTAAATATGTCTGAAGTAAATAACTTTAAATTTAGTGCTAATTGTTCAATTGATAGAATCATGTGCTTTGTATCTTGAAGATTTTGGTTTTCATTGTGTTTGTTTATTTTTTTACTTGTTTTAATTACAGAATATGAGTATTTTTTTTACTTACCACTGGAATTTTAGTATAAATTCTTGAGAAAAAAAGGCATAGGCTGAGTCGATCTTTACTGTATCTTTTTCAGCATTTTAACAGGACTTTTTCCTTAATAGAGGTAATAAAATCTTAAAACATTTCTATGCAAAACTATCGTCTGTAGTGACTAGGGCAGCTGAATGTAGAGTCTTAGGTGATACATCTTAAATGGGCTTTGTGAAAATGAAGGTTTTTTAATTTGATTCAGCTAACATTGGACTACAGCTCCAAACTTACCTCTACCTCTCTCCATTGTGGAAAAAGAGATGTTTCTTAAAGTGATGAATATTTATAATTCCTGTTAGTTCTGGAGCTACACAGGAACTCTGAAAGTGAATTCCAAATTTAGTACCACAGTCTAGAGGCAGTTATATATATTGAATTTTTCTATGCAGTCCATCTTGTATATCACAATGCTTCCTGCAAATATCTATATTTTCCCTTTTAACTTTCCATTGAAACAGAGGGGTTTGTATGATAGGTACATGCACATACACACACTCTAAAATAAAGGCTTCTTAACATTATATACTCTTGACGCATTCATAATATACTCTTGATACATTCGTAATATACTCTTGATTCCAGAAAAGGTAAGTACTTGTTCATGAAAAGAAAGAGCAGAGAAAGAAACTGTTTTCCATGTCCTCTGTAACTAGACACAGAAAATTAGTTTAATTAGTCTAATGATCTGTTCGGGCTCTTCACTAACAACAGAATTCTCCCTGTATTGTCTTTGCTTATCCTCTGTGAATGTTTCATCTTTGGGCTGTTCTTTGCCAGGCTAAACTGAAGTGGACTATAAATCCAATAAATTCTATTTATCATTACCTTCTGGCAGGTAATGTCATGGTCTTACATAGACGGGCTTTCAGATTATGTACTTTCATTCCAGAAACAGATGGGTCTCACAGGACTGGGTCTAGCATAGTAAAAATCAAGTCTATCCAAAAGACTTTGTGTACTAGGGGCTGTGGTGTGCTATAATCAGATTTTCTAATCTGTACTTCCTTGAGAATTATCTCAAACCAAAGCTGACTTTAGGCTTTTACTTATATAAAAAGCTTTTCAGAAAAATATAAATTTTTATAAATAACATATTCATAACCATCAATGCAATTATTACAATGGGTAATATTGATTTTCTGCTATACAATCACATGTACAAAATCCTTGCTGACTACATCTAAGACCTCTCAGAATATTTTTAAAGCTTCTCAGATCTACTGGCACAAAGAAAACATGATACTATAAATCAAATGAACTCATGTGCTTTTAGTATGCCTATAAGCATCCTAAATAATGAGGACACAATTGTTTCTCTTTCTTTAAGAAGGATTAATTTATTGATGATATGTCTACCTGCTCCTGAACTATTTTGGGCCAATGTGAGGGTTATATTTTGCACAATATTTTTTGAGTTTCTTGAGAATACAACAAGGTTCTTATATTATTTCTTTAGGATATTCTAATTTTTTTTTTTCACTAAACAAACTCTTTTCATTTAAATATTTGACACTTAGTACTGGTGCTGTTTGAGTAACCAAAATTCAACAACTAATTACTGAACTTAGACTTGCCAGTAAGGTGATAGGACATAAATTTCATAAGGATATTAATTTGCCTATCGGGACAAAGTAAGGATGTGGGCATTTTTACTGGAAAAATAGTGAACTAAGATATGACATTGTGAGAAGAACAGGGGAAATGTTATGTGCACAAAGTCACTATAAAAAAATCATTTTGAGAGTCTTCATGCAGACAGTGTGTAGTAATGAATAGTGAAGGATAGCTGACATCATCAAACGGATAGTATCCAAGGGTGCAACAGAGCAATAAGGATTTCTGCTGTAATGCCTCTAGTGAGAGCTCTTTGATTGTATTTGAGGAGGCCAAAAACTGCTTGGCGACAAAGGGCCTCTCTAGAATTTCAGCTAAACCTTGGGAAGGTGTATTGGGAGTATCCCAGGCCTGATAAGACTCAATCCAGTCTGCAGACGTCTGCTGCCACAGTATGTCCAAGCTGTCTGCAGTTGACAAGATGTGTACTCCCTAGCCCAGATGGAGTCTCACCTTATCAATCCCTTTGTTTCTTCTAACATTGCATTCCTGAGCTCTTCCATAGTAAGCATATTGTATTCTTTAAATTGTAATATCTCCTCCCATTCTTTAGCATAAAACCAGCCCCTGAAATGAATATTTACGTGCTGAACTTATATATTGTATCATGTTGCTTCAATAAACTTCTCTGTTTGGCCCCCAAAGCAGAGATCGTGATACCCTGACCGCTACAGGTGTTGAGTTGTGCACTTAATTGGTCTTCTGGAGCAAGCTGCCCAGAGTTCATGTATTGCTGAAATTAAGGCAAGGTTTCTCTTCATTGATTAGATCAGGGAAAAAGCAGTTGGGAAGAATAATGAGATTTAATGCTACAGCTGAGCATCAGTAACATCATAAATAATGCAATCAATAAATCACTGTGTCAGATGAAGACCACTTGTGACACCAGAACTTCAGATGCTAATTTGATAGTTGGAAGGCATGGAGGAACACTCTCAGAGGCAAGAAGAATGTCAAAGATAGATCCAGAACTGTCTACAAGTACAGAAGGAGTACAAGTTATGCCAGGGTCCAGCTCAAATTGAACAGGCTTCCATGGATATCGGATACATGGCATATATGTCAGATGCAGGGCCCCAGAGAAATTAATATATAAATAACATCTGGTAAACCTCTTATATGGAAAACCTGTTAATCTTATACTGTTAGATATCATTGTATCTAATTACAACACTGGTGGTAGTTAGGGTTCTATCTTTTCAGTCAATTTATAAGACCAGTAGCATTACTGGCAGCATTGGAACCAGTAGGAGAACTGCCATTAACTAACACCAAATTAAGGCTTGCAGTCTGATTCTGTATAAAATCAGTTACCATATCTATACATTCAGAAGTCATGCTGTTTATATAAGCAGAACTATCTGAACAAATGCAAAGCAATAGTTCATCAGAGATCACAGAATCACAGAATGATTTCGGTTGGAGGGACCTTAAAAGACCCACTAGTTCCATATTCCCTGCCATGGGCAGGGACACTTTGGACTAGATTGCTCAAAGCTCTGTCCAACCTGGCCTTGAACACTTCCAGGGATGGGGTATCCACAACTGATCTGTTCCAGTGCCTCATAGTAAAAAAATTCTTCCTAATATCAACTCTAAACCTACCTACCCTCTTTCAGTTTTAATCCATTCCCCCTTACCCTGTCGCTATCTGCCCTTGGACAGTCACGATCTGCCCTGAACAGTCCCGACTCTCACTCTGTCTTCACAGAAAAGCTACTCCAGCCAAAACAGCAAAAACAGAAGCAAAAGAATCTTCTTACCTCCTCCAAAGTGAGCAAGCAAACAAATCACAAAGAGCGGCATGTTTTAGTCAGAGTATGGATTTGACTTTGTTACTGAAAAGAATATGTGGACTTAGATCACAAAGAAGTGCAGGTGCCTAAACTTTAGCCAGTTAAGAGCTTAAATGATTTTAGAGATGTGAGATAAGTAAGTGTTTAACTAGACACTTGACATCATTCTGTTGTGATTTTATGAACCAGTAAGGTAAGCAAACTACAGATTCCATCATAACATCTCATTGAAAGCAAGACAAGCAAAGAGAGATAGGACAAGACGTTCCTTGTTTTCACATACAATGAACAGGCTTAGAGATGATGCAACATGTGACAACTGTGTGGTAACTTTACTATGTGATAGCTGCTCCTACAGCAATTCCTATATTGCTGGTTCTGAATTTTCTAAACTAGACCCTTGAAATCCCCCACAGTTCAGGACTGTTTCAGTCCTATACATTGCTGTAGGAAGGTAAGACTGAAGTTTTTGGTGGAAATCTGAGGCACTGGTCTTATAAAAGCCCATTGCATCTAGCTCTTCAAAAATCCTTGTTTATTAAAAACGTGAATGATTAATGTTTTGGACTGGGCAGACTCTGAAGTGATTCATAATCTGTATAAAATGATAATTGACAGAGAAATGAAGAAGGCCACAGGGAAGATGTAGAAGACTAAATGTCAGGAACAATGATGAGATTGTAGAATGTTAATACAGATGCAAGGAGGAAAATATTAACAGAAAAATGAAACATTATGTTCTGAAATACTTAACTGAATGATAGTCCTAATGAAAGGGAAAACAAAAAACCAGATTTATTAAAAAATTTCCAACTTTACAATTTAGTTATTAATCAAATTCATCATCAGCTGCTATGCAACAAATATGAGGGTACAGCCAGGGACACATATTTCCCTTCTGCTACAGCTTCTTTCAGACTGCAGGTGCAGCTCACGCAATCTGTGCAATCTCTGCACACACTTGAAATCAGGGAATGGAGAAGGCCAGTGCGTAGATTCAGCCCATGTCAGTGTAGGAGGGACAGAAAGTGAAAGGAGGTGGCTGCAGCGAACAGCTTCACTGGCATTAGATTGCATGGGTGGGGAGGAGACTGGTAGACAGGGTGCCCCTCCTCCTGTGCTATTGGAGCAGTGTGTAACCCTATGGATAAAGCTCAGTCTTTTCTTGTGGGTTATAGATAAATGTGCACTTAGGGTCTGAGCCTCATTTTCAAAGCAAAGGAATTTTGGGAGAAAAGGGTTTTCACAACAGTTGTGTTTTCTACATTATTCCCTTTAATGAGTTGATACTAGACAACATTGTTGGGAATCATTTGGAAGGAATTGTGATTTTTGGAAAATTTTAGTTCTCCACAGGGCAAAACAGAATTATTTTGCAAAATTCCTGCCTTATCCTGTAGTGTTAGGTATGATTTGATATTATTCAGGGTCTACATTTGTTTATTCTTGGCTGATATCCTTGGCTGGAGTGCACCTCCTAGGAACACTCATCTTTTTTTCTGATGCAGCCTGTGAGAGCTGCCTGCAGAGGACATGTCAGAACTGTTAAGAATAGAACAGTAGAACTCAAGTTTCAGCTAGTATGAAATAATGCAGTAGCTAGGTAGGTATGATACAATATTAAAATGAATGTAAAGGAGGTATTTTGCTGAAGGACATTAAATAAAACATTCTTTGTGTAAAAGACAGTAAACATGCCCCAAAGACATGCCATTGCTAATAGCATTGTTTTCAGGAACTTTATTTTTGTTTGTTTGTTTTTGTTTCCTTGTGTACTAGGACTAAAACCTACACTATATAGTGAAATCTGTGGCAGCTTCTGAAGAATGCAATTTTGAGAGTGGTTTGCTACCTTACTCAGATATAAACACAGACACAGGTGCAAACACACACTTTTATGCCTCTTAATGCTGTAGCTCTGGGAAAACTATGTTATTCAGAATAGACTCTTGGGTGATAGGGAAGAAAATGAGTATATACTACTGTAATCGAAAGTTGATTACCCTGAATTGTGGAGTAAGGGAAGGAAAGATTATTTTTCCGACTAGCCTCCCAAAGCCATTTCTTCCCTCTTACGCACACACTAATTTTTGGCAGAGATTTTCATGAGGTCTTTTAGAAAATCCTTGTAGTATACAATTTTAGCCTCCAATTTTATTTGATTTGATTTTAGTTTGATTTTCCTCTGGCAGAGTTTACCTATAAATTACAGGGTTTACGAGTAGTCTTCTCAAGTCCTGACATTTGTGGATTTCTTTTGTTTGGTTTTGTTTGTTTTTTTGCTTGTTTAATTTTTTTTTTTGCACGTTTTTGTTTGTGTCCTTTACTTTCAGGGTTAAACTCTAAAGAAAATGCCAAGGTTCATCTAAGGGTACATCCATATGTATGGTATTAAAGACCTATAGGCACAGAGCAAAAATTGTTTTGTCAGAAGAGCTGGTAATTAAGAAGCCATATGGATTCCTGTACTGTTACATGGTAGTGTGCACTGGGCTAATATATTTCAAATTAGAGAAAGTATTTATGTACCAGTACATACTTGAAATGAATATATATTGACATGCAAATGGGAATATTAAACCAGCTTAGATTGACTGGAAGTTAAGGAAAATAATTTGTCATTCACAGTGCTTTGTCACTATATTTTTGTAGGCTTAATTTTAAGCATTTTCCAAACATTTCCATTTTTTTTACAAGTATTTCTCTACAGGTTTTTACTGGGATAGAATCAATTTAGTTTACAGTAGCTTGTAGGGATGTTATGTTTTGGATTTGTAAGCAAAATGGTGCTGTTAACACAGATGTTTTTGCAGTTTTGCTTTATTGTATTAGACTGTCTTTATCTTAACCCAGGAGATTCTGCACTTTTACCTTACGTATTGTCTCCTCCATCCTACTTCAGGGAGCAAGCAAGTAGCTGCATAGGGCTTGTTGTCCTGCCAGGGTTAAACCATGTCAACTTTGTAAATAGGTTTTGATATTTTCTAGGTTGATAGAACTAAATTAACGAAACTAGTATTTCAGAATAAGTTCAGTATTTGACTTGTAAACAATGCAGTCAAGACATTCACCACTGCTTCTGAGAAGCAAAGAGAAATGTTATCCTTTCTTATTATTAACAGATAAGCTAAATAATATAGAGTTATTGCTCACATTTTCTTTTTCCTCTCTAAAATACACGTCTTTTAAAAATGCACACGCAAAACAACCAAATTAGCAGAACTTTGTTTTGGCATTTTAAATTCCACTATTTTGTTGGAATGACTTGGTGATTTAAGTGCATTGCAGCATTTGTCCATACATGCTTTTTTGTCTTTCTGTCAGAACAATTGTATATATCCTCTGTGTTAACTAAAGTGCCACAAGTACCTTGACCTACTGGAACAGAAAAAATATGTGCAGGAGAATACTACAAACTTGAAAATACTTTCATTGTGCGTGGGTTTTTTTGTTTGGTTGATTTTTTTAAGTGTGCTTTTTCATTGGTATTTTTGGGGTCTTTAAGTTTTGTGGTGTGGTGAAAAAATTGCAAATTCCAGTTAACACAAAGGGAACAAAAGGTGAAAGATTTTAGAATAAAACTCTTTAATTCTATTTGCTCAACTAGTAAGTTTCTGTAAGTTAATGGCTGGCATATTGAGTTGATCCTAAAAGGGACTGCAGACTATTTTTATATCCTCCTGGCAGTATTGCCAGTAGAGGTCTAGTATGCCTGCTGCAATATTATTCAGTGTTAAAGTGTGAGCAAATACTTGCATAACTGTGATATGAAGTTTGGGGGTTAGGTTTCTATCCATGCAGTAAATGCTATTGTGGTAAAAATGACAGCTTTTCCATGTTTGCAGATTTTTGCGATTGCTCTGTTCTTCTTATCCATATGTAAATGTTATGAATGCCAAGCAGGATTAACTGAGAAGGGAGTTAGAACTGGATGGAAGCCCAATTACCTGATGCTCCCATGAAGTTAAGACAACAAAATCACACCTGGAAAAGATTTTCCACCTAGAGGGTGGTTGAGCACTGGAACAGGCATCCTTGAGAAGTGGTCTGAGCACCATGTCCATCTTAAGTTCAAGAAGCTATGGACAATGCTTTCAAACACATGATGTGATTCTTGGGGTGTCCTGTGTGGGGCTAAAAGTTGGACTCAATGATCCTTGTGAGTCCCTTCCAGGTCAGCATGTTCCATGATTCTGTGAAACCCCATCAACAAGTAAGATGTTCAACACAGAGTTTCACATTAATTTCATTGTTTAGGCTCTTTCTTTTATATTACCTTTTGGATATACAGTTAGTGATTTTTGATGAACAGCTATACCACATAAACTCACCAGATTATTGATCAGTACTAGGTCTTGCCTGAAAACTAATACATGTAAGTGACAGTGAAAACCTTGCTTGTGGGCAGCATACTGGAACAAAAGAAGAGCACTTCTGTTGAGGTGTTCATCAGTAGACTCTTGGTGATGTATAATGTATTGCCTTAAGTAAGCTTTAATTCATTAGGAAAGCATTTAAATAAGTGCCTTGACTACAGGCAGTCCTAGTAATTTCATAGTTTCCACTGAATCACTTGATGCCTTTAACATTTGGGAATGTATCTCCTAATTACATGCTAAACTAGAAAAATTATTAGCACATTTTTAAAGGAGATTGGAGTTGACATTCTCACCTTCTAAAAAAATCTAAAGCCCGTATTTTCTTATTAATTTAAAATTATATCGATGTCACTAAATAAAACAGATTAGACATAGCTAGTTTAAGCGTTTTGATAACTTACAGTATTTGATGTCATGGCTGTTGGAACTCCTAATGTAAATACTTTCTCTTTTTCTGATCTGGTACTGTAAAATTCTCACTTTTGCATCAGACAGCTAACAGTTCATTTTCAACTTCAAGACACAGTGTGGGCAGACATCCACATGCAGGAAATGTTGTGTGAACTCTTAAAGCAGGTGCCTACTAGGTAATAGAGGGTTGTCCAGATGGAAACTGCATGAATTTGATAAAGCTTTTGGTATCCCTCTTATCCCCTGCATTTCTTTCTACTGTCTCCAATGCACTAATCTATTTCTCAGAATTACCCCTCATGCACCTACAGCACTGATTTTCAGTGAGCTCATATGTCATCCTCACTTCCATTAGCACTAAGGGCATCATTCTCTGAATCAGTGGCAGATGTAATCTACACAAACTGCTGGTCCCTGCCTTGTCTAGGAAACAGCTATGCTAAGGCACATAGAAAATGAGGTGAAGCCAGCAAGCATGACTTCATTAAGGGCAGATCATGTTTGACAAATTTGGTGGCCACCTATGACAGGACTGCAGTGTTGGTGGATGAAAGGGAATGAACAGATGTCATTTACTTGTGCAAAGTGTTTGATGCTGTCCTGCACAAACCTTGTCTCTAAGCTGGGAGGACATGGGTTTGATGGATGGTTCAGTTGGTATACAAGGAATTAGCTACGTGCTTGTATTTGAAGGGTTGCAGTAAATGCCTCAATGTCCAAGTAGTGATGAGTGGTGTACCTCAGGTGTTTGGACCAGTACCGTTTAACACCTTTGCTGATGACATGTATAGTGGATATGAGTGTGTCATATGAATGCATCGTATGAGTCAGCCAGCTTGCTGACAGCACCAAGTTGTGTGGTGTGGTTGACACACTGGAGGGAAGGGATGCCATCCAGAGAGATCTTGACAGGCTTGAGAGGTGGGCCTGTGTGAACCTCATCAAGTTCAACAAGGTCAAGTGCAAGGTCCTGTACCTGGGTCAGGGCAATTCCAGGCGCCGATCAGGTTGGGCAGGGAATGGACTGAGAGCAGCCCGGAGGAGAGGGACTTGGGGATGTTAAGCAAGAAGTTCAGTATGGGCCAGCAACATGCACTTGCCATTTGGAAAAACAGAAAACCAACCTTATCTTGGGCTTCATCTAAACAAGTGTGACCAGCAGGTTGAGGGGCATAATTCTGCCCACTCTCATAAGACCCTGCCTACTGGTTCCTGCATTCAGCTCTGGAACCTTCACCATAAGAAAGACATGGACCTCTTGGACAAAGCCCAGAGGAGGTCATGAAGATGATCAGAGTACTGGAGCACCTCTACCCTGAAGGTCAGCTGAGAGAGTTGGATTTGTTCAGCCTGGAGAAGAGCAGGCTGCTCTTTTAGCAATCTTACCTTTTAGCAATCTTCCAGTACCTAAAGAGGCCTGGAAGTGAGAGCCAAGAGAGCTGGAGCAAGACTTTTGACAAGGACATGTAGAGATAGGGCAAAGGGTGATGGCTTTAAAATGGAAGAGGGTAGATTTAGATTATTAGATATTAGGAGGAAATTCTTTACAGTGGGGGTGGTGAGGCACTAGAACTTATTGTCCAGAGAAGCTGTGGATGTCCCATGCCTGGAAGTCTTGAAGGCCAGGCTGGACTGGGCTCTGAGTAACCTGGTCTATAAGAAAATATTCCTGTCTATGGCCAGTGGGTGGAACTTGGTAAGTCTCCTAGATGGAAAAGCTGATATAAAGTGTTTCAAGGCTTACCTATTTATACTTTACATTCTCATGGCTGCCTTTAGAGCCTAAAAGCCATCCTCATTGATAAAGGACCTGCCTGATTATAATACAAGTTTGAAGAAATACATAGAATACCACGTAGAGAAAATGTATGATGGGATGTCTATTAAAACAATATTCCTTTTAGAGGTGACATTGGAATGTTTTTAGACAAAAGTTGAATGCATAAGTGAATACTTTTGACTATGTTTGCATATTTTCATCTTCTAGACAAGCTCATGCTTTCACTGCCTGAAAGGGCAATTTCTCAGCCTTCTGCACAGACTGAAGCCCAGACCAGCACTGCAGATCAGAACTGCTAATAGGTCAGATCCAGGGAGAGATTTTAGTCCGTAGAACTGCTTGGGAAGAGACCTTCAGCCGTACTTTTCCTTTAGGGGAAACACCCATTAGTTCTTATAGTTTGGGTAGCATGTACCCATTCTGTCATTCATACTGGTTCTTCTCATACTGAACTAACTACTGCTGTTCAGCCTTGTCCTTCTCTTCTTGAATCTCCGATTGTTCTTTTCATTTAACAGGAAAGTCTTTTTTGTTTGTTTGGTTGGTTGGTTGGTTTGGTTTGGTTTGGTTTGTTGTTTTTTTAATTCGTCCTCAGCTCTTCCATGCTGTTACAGCTTCAATCCCTGAGCCCTTAGAAGTGTAGCTGCAGCTGCTCTGGAGTGTTTGCTCTACTCCTCTGCATCCATGGCAGGGACACAAATGACAAATGGAGCAGACTGTTGTTACTGAGCTACCACAGCCCCTATATCCTCACCTTACTGACAAAAACCAAGCCAAAACAAACCAAATCCTGAAAACCACGAAACCAATATCCTTTCACCTAACTTACAGAGATTTAACAAAACACCAGAAGAAATTCAGGAATGTCCCTAGCCTCCAGAAAGCTTGTGGGAATACATCTTGGAAGAGCAACCCCTTTAGGTCCTATAGGTAGATGCAACCAAATTTATGCATCAGAGCTCACACTCTCACTTTCGAAGACTTGGCTGTAATTACACTACACCCAACAATGTACTTACATTGCATTATATTTTTTCTTGCATTCCTTTCCCTTCTTCTTTTGTCTGTTACCTTCGGTTTCTGTGTTTATCCACTTCTGAACATAACACTTCAAGACAGGCACCAAACCTTTTTATTCTCAGGGAATGCTATGAAAACTTTCAGCATTATAAAAACATTGATTTATCCTCTCCTTAACTTAATGTGTCTACTTATTCACAGGAATATTTCAGTGCCAGTGATACAGATTATTTCAGTTAGATTATTTCAGTTTGTATTGTTACAAGCAACTCTGATAATTATGACATCTGTGAATGTTTAAGAACTTCATAAAACTTAGCATAGTTATTATCATAAAACTAATTCGAGGTAGGGAAATGATTTTGTCCCCTCTCAGAACAGACTGGAGCACCAATTAAACCCCATTTATCATGCATATCCAGTTAAGTGTCTTATGGACCAGATTTGGATCTTCATAGATATCTAGGCAACAGTGAACATTCAGTGCACAGTTAGTTGTAAGTTAAGATGGATGCACCTGGACTGTAACAACTGAGTTTTGCAGAACTCTGCAGCAACTCTGAGCACTAAATTTTTGTTGATTATAGGGTAGATTGCTGAGCAATAGTTGAGGGATCTTCTTAAAGTTACAATTTTTCAAACAGAGAAACTTTATCATGGAAACTACTATTGTTGTATAAGGAATATTGTAAGACTTGGAAAAAGATATAAGTTTCTCACCTCAAGATCATTAATCTACATATATTACATCACCTTACATCCATTTGTTTGGCATTCATAAGTGTCAGCACATTAAAAAGCCATTTTAATGTATTTCCAGGGAGTGCGTGGCTATTAAGAGACCACTTTGCATCAGTGTGCATGGGTACCCAGGATTTCCTACTGAGCATATTGAAGTACATGAAAAATACCCAATTTGTTAAATCAATAGAGGCACTGTCCATGAAAACAAGCATTAAAGGCACTGCACTATTTGCACACTATGCACATCATTGACAGATGAAAAGGCACATCTGACCTTGAAACTCTTTTGTTTAACATTCTTGTTTTAACATTCTAAGGTCAGATTGTCCCTGCTTTGCAAGTCTCCCTCTCTTAAATAACCCTAAAGCATTTTTCTGGTCATAATCTTGGATAAATCACATTACATGTAAATTTTGAAAAATTCACTAGTTTTTAAAAACAATTTTAGTGCTTAACTTCTCCCACATATCACTGAATTCTTGATGCTTTTCTGGTTGCAGAGAGCTCTGACATCCTCACTTACTATGCTTCTTAATAGACATAGGTCTTCATCAAAGAAAGCAAAATTTTCATACAAAAATTAGGATATAATGATAACTAATAATACATTACCACTGAAGCTTTCTCTATACCAGAGTTTTAGATTTATCATCAAGAAATATCTTATTTTTGCATTATTTTTCTTGCATTCCTTAATGACCCTCTTCATAGATTAGGAAAACACAGGACTAGGTGCTTGTGTGTATTATTGCTTTTCTTTTTAGTATTGTCAGTCGAAATAAAAATCAGAGTAGTATTCAAACTACCTGTTTTACCTGGAACACTACAACCAATACAACCCTGCAGGAAGCAGATTCTTGAAATACTATCAACTTATCAACTATTAAATTAGTTTTGTTTTTTGTTTTTTTTTTAAATATCAACCTTCTATTTTATATAAAGTCTATTGAACTTTTTAAAATACAAATAGGTGGCCTAAACATTTATCGCAGAGTATTGGAGTATTTTGAAATTCAATTTGGATATCATGAGTTATTTCATATGTATGATAAATTCCAAGATTTGTAAGTCTCTACAGTAGAGTCTCAAAATAAAAGGTGATAAATTTTGGCTACAGTATTGCCATAATGTGAGTTATAAGTAATACAAGACAAAGAATGCCGAAAGTGAGTGCATTTTGAAAAGCACTTAGATGTGGTGAAAGAAAAGATAGAAAAAAGAAAGTTGTGGGGGAAACTTGGTATTGAAGAACCTGCATGATTCACCTGAATTTTATGACAGCTATTTGGATTTTAACAGGTTGCTTATGGTTGCCCAGAATGGAATCTGTGTCTTTTATGAGAACTAGCAACACCATTCCAGTTTCACTAAACACATTCCAGCACACTAAACAATTCCCACCTTCAAATTTAGATGGGTACATATGCTAATTCATAACCATTTAAGTACACAGCAGTAATGAGTTTCCCGCTAGGTTAATTTGTGTCATATTCAGTGTAAACACTTGATATCTGCTGGTAATCATTGTATAAAAGCCTGAACAACAGCATGATATTTTTCAGGAAAGTTCTTTAATTATCTGGGGAAAAGATGATCATTAACACCTTATTTGGTGTTTCCTTGAAGCGAGAAGAACACATCCTTAAAAAAAAAAAAAAAAAAAAAAAAAAAAAAAAAAAAAAAAAAAAAAAAAAAAAAACAAAAGAAAAAAAAAGAAAAGAAAAGCAGTTCAGGAACATGCCTATTGCAGTATCATTAACCATATGCCAGAAGGAGTCTTTAATAACATGGTGTGAGCTGTCTGAGACAGCTGTCTGAGCATATAGATTGAATTGGCATTGCTTATTACCTTGGATGTATCATATAGTAAGAGATAAGGCAAAAAATATTTAAGAGTAACGCTTTTAGACTTAAAACTTATTTCCAATAGATTTAAAACCTATCACCTAAATATGGATGAAAGCACTCTGTGAAAATGTTTTTGCAATTTAAATGGTTGCATATGTTTTCAGGGTTTGTAGATTGATGATGTTCTCTTCAGACTTGGTTTTTCCTCATTGAATGTGGTGAACATTTTCCTATTGATTTTGACTGGAAAATACCAGACTTTCTAGCACAACTGCCCCTGTGGAGCTCTTGACTGAAAACAATTAAATACTGGGAATTTGGTTAGAAGGTTACGCTGAGATTATTGGGATTTTCTATGTTAAGAGTTACACAGTGCTTTAAACTGGAGAACACATAAAACATATTTGAGACACTATTTCTGTAATTTTTTATTGGTATTTTGTTGTAAAATACTGTTGCTTACAGTGGCTTATTATTATCTGTGAGGCAAGTAGGCAATGAAAGATTGCAATTCCCCATTTGGTTTAAGTTAGAAAACCTGAACACAACTGAACACAACTGTATTATATCACTTATGGATAAAACCATAGAAAAACCCTTTTGTAATGCTTAAATAATTTCAAATGCCTGTAGTTGAAGCATTCAGTTTTAAATTTGCTTTTGAAGAATGGGAATGTCATTCCTTGATACAAGGGATTTCCCAAAATTTCACAGAGCACCATTTGTATTTAGTAATGCAGAAGTGATAAAACTATCATCCAGTCTCAGAGCAGCGAGTGAACATTTGCAAAGGAAATGAGAAGCAGGATATTACATGCTAAGAGGAAAAGACACAGGAGTGATTGTGGTAGAACAGAGAGTGCATAGACAATGGGAGAACTAGAAAAGGAAAAGTGTTAAACTATATTAGTTAAGGAACAGTGATTTATATCTGTGATCTTCCCAGCACTTAATCAGAAGTTTTAAATTATGCTATAAAGGTGCATTGACAGACACAGGTACATCTCAAAAGTTGGTAAACTGATCATAATGATCCCTTAGGGTATCCAGGGAAGATATGGTCATTTTGGTGATTAGTTTCTTCCTGGAGAAAGCAAAGAACTATTGGAGGATGTCAAAATGCCATTATCCTCACCATCTGAGAGAAGAAAAGGGAAAGTCAGACTGCAGAAACTGCAGTATAATGTTTTTGTTGACAGTTTCCTGAGAAAATCTTGGTCAGATTTCTTATTGATTGCTTTGCATGCCTTGTCATCTTTTGTGTTCTGCCTGATGTACATGCTGTGACTTCAGAACCAGTGATGTTCATATTAAGTGTTATTTGGTATCTTGTCAGCAGCTGAAAAATGTAGGCAACATGTTGACAAAAACACCTTACACTGTGGGTGGACCTAGCATGAAAGCGCCCAAGGGGCCTTACTGATGTCTTGAACTTGTTCCTAGAAATTGGGGGTTATGTACTCAGGTTGGAAAACACTTAAAATCTAGTGTAGCTTGCTGTATGAAAGAATGAGTATATTGTTTAGCAGACTTGATGCACAGACACCTGTGAAATTGATTTCAGCAGCTGGAAGACTGACAGTAGAGTAGTGTAAAACATTTGGAATAGAAGTAGCTAAATTTCAGAAGGAAGGTAAAGCTAATATTCAGTAAAGTCAAAAATATCAAGTGTAGCTGGCAGCCATTCCAGTCTCCTTCCACTATCTACTTAACCAATGGAGAGTCTACTCCTTTTACCTCTTTTAGCTCAAAGGATAAAGCCATTGGCATAATTTTTCTTGGCTTATGAAAGACAATAAGTCTGACAAAAAAGTCATGCATGCCGTTTAAAGAATGGCTGAATGACAGTCAGGAGATATGGTGAGTGACTAGTATGGAAAGCAAAGAAATTAGAAATTTGAGTCCTATAAAGCATCTGTTAGTCTAGTTAAGTCTTCTCCATGGAAACCCCTTGTCGTGGGGGAGAAGCTTGTGTGGCCTTATGAGGTTGTGAGCTATACTAGCGGTGGTTTATGCCTCCGGCAGGGTCTCCCATGCTGGTCAGGTCTCAACTGAAGGGTCAGATAAAGTGTGTCCTTGGGCAGGATGGCCTTGTCACCCGCCTGGCAGCCATCCTAGGAGAAGGACAACTCTAACTCCAAACCTGGGCAGATGGAGCTCACTTAGCCCTGTAAGGCCATCCATCTAAGAGAGGGATACTCTAACCAAACCTACATCCTGAGGACCTCGCTGTCACGGTCCAAGCTTGCTAAGCCCTGGCAGATGAACCTCAGGAGTAAAGGGTGGGGCCAGTTCTGCGAACGCTGTGCCTCACCTAAAAAATCCACTGCGCAGGCTTGAGGGATTCACCCACTTTTCCAAAGCCCTGCAAAGAAATTAGAAACTTAATCCTACAATTTAGTCTAGTTAAGTACCTTCTTCTAATTTAAGACTTCAGCGGATAAACTTGTGGGAAGAAGGGATGAAGAATATTTCCAGTGAAAAAATGCAAGGCTAGATAGTAGAAAAGTAGATAAAAGAATGCATGTTATAGCACAATAGAATCAGATATATAGTTGAAGGTAATGAGACAATCCCCAATCTATTCTTTTCAGAAGGACAAAGCAAACAAACATACATCTCTGTCTGGTGTGTGGCAGTTGTACTTTTCAGCTGAAGATGTGTGTTGCCTAACAAATTTGTTTGTTTGAGAATAACCTGTTGGAGATGAATCCTTCGTAAATGCTCCATAATGGCATTGCAGGAGGTGTAGTTAGAGCCTATAGGCAGTATCCCATCAGTATCCCAGTCCAGTACTATTGTGAAGGACCAGTAGCTTTGCACCTGGTAGTCTAGTTGAACTGGCATAGAATACCTTTGGGGGCAGCCTGCAAAAAATTAGGAACAATTGCTACCTGACCTTACATTCCTATGATATTAAACCAACGTCATATTAATAAAACAGAGAATGAAACAAGGAACAAAGCTTATAAAAAGATGTGAAACTAAAGCCTCCTCCATCATGGTTTTAGAGGAGTGTTCAACTTCACTCGATTACAGAACATTCTTTCAAGATTAACCTCAGGAATAGTGGGAATATCAATTTGAGTTGTATTGAACTCTTATTAGGTTAGTGTGAGATATTACCCCAGATATGTCTGTTTAAATACAGTTTCAAAAAATTTCTAAATAAGTAGGCATTCAACTCCACCTCACAGCCTATTTAAAGCTCTTTATCTTAGCTAAATATATATCTCACTATTTGGACAGTATAATTAAATTGGAGTTAGATATAGCATATCATTATATCATAATGAAGACTATCCTATATTAAAACCACACAATAATTTTTACTAAGAAGATGAAATTACACAAGTTGATGTGGAAACAAATGTCTAAAAACATAGAATTACAAAAAAAAATTCAGATTTTATGTTTTTTATTGGGCTTATTTTGAACAAACATACAAGCAAAGAAGCATTGGAAGTATATGGATATTTCAAGCAAACTTTTTTTTAACTCAAAATCAAGATTAAATTTGGATGGAGAGTCATGCTGGTCTTTTCATATGTCATTTGAGGCAGCTGTCTATCTTTAACAGTGTGATCTTATATAGCAGCCAGAGTAGATGGGTAATCGAATATTCATTTTGATTTCAAATTTAAGGCTAGATGTTTGTACTGAGGTACATATATGCTGTTCCACAGAAGTATCTATAATCTTAAGGAGGAGCTTTTGCTGTGAACTTCTCATTCTGCACCATCTGTCATTGCCTGCTTTTCTGTTGCAGAAGATACAATAAACCTTTTTGGCCCTACATGGATTTCCTAGAGATCTCTTACAGCCCTCTAACACCTCTTCATCTTAATAGTGCCTGCCAGTAGTTTTTACTGAAATCACAACTAGATATCAGTTAAATGCAACTGTAATTTCAAGATTTTCTATTCTAATCTTCTGGCACTGTTGTTTCGGCAAGAATTCAACCTCTTAATTTGTATTGCCTTGCAATACTCTCTTTTTCCAAAAGGCCCTGTACTCATATAGAGTTCTGTGTAGGATCAGGTCTTACACACAAAACAGGACAAGGCAACAAATTCACACTGCCCACAAAAAAGCCAAGGCTTCCTCCTTCCTCCATCACAAAGGGAGATGAAAGCCTGCAGAGGTAGGAAAGCCAGTCAGCTTGCCATCTGTGGAACACGCTCAGCCTGTGGATGGGCTTGTGACATATGAAGGCAATGTACACAGTTATACAATGCTTTATGTAGCTCTCCTATTAATTCTGGGTAGATTCGTTGTCTGGGAAAAAGTTCTGGTTCTGGAAACTTTTGCAATGTTTGCATAGTGAGTAATCTGCAGTACAGAACCAGAGCTCACGCTGCACAGCTGGCTTCAGGATTTGGGAAGGACAACTCCTGGGTGTTTCTTGCAGTGTTAATGGATATCTAAATCTCGCACATTAGTGCAGCATAATAATTTGGAAGATTCTGATCTTTCAGAGCTCAGAGTGCATCCTCCAGCAACAGTGTCTGGGAATTCAACGTTTTTAGAATCCCACTGAAAGCAAAAGTACTAATCTGTTCTGATGAAAAGTGTTGTTTACAGGTATGTTCTTGCCATGTCTCAAATTAGTTCTCTCATTGTATAACTACAGAATAAGGGAGAAGTGAGAGAAAAGTCTAATCCAGCTTTTTCCAAGGATCCACACTCAGTATTTAAAATTAATTTGAGAACTGTCAGGTGTAAAAGCAATAAAGCAATATGTTTCTCCCTATACATTTCATGTTGCCTTTTTAAAGTTAAGCTATCAAAGATAAAATGATAAAATAAGAAATCTTTAGTTATTTAATTGCAAGATACCTTTTTTGGATTTTTTTTTTGCTTGTCTGAATTATTTTTTTTTATAGAAACTTATTCCCAGATAGAATATTAAAAAAAAAAAAAAGTCTTCAAAATTTCTTTCCTAATAACAGAAATTACATCTCTAAAAAGCCCCATTGTCATGCATATATCCCTAACAAGTTCAGAAAAAAAAATAACTTCCAGTTAAATAGAAGAGAAGCTATATGCTTGAAACTACTGTTTCAAGATCTTTTTTGTGTCAATAGTGATACATGTCTTGCGGGGGTGGGGGGAGGGGGGAATAAAAAAAGAATCATGATTTTATAATGGCACACCACGAGCTGTAATACCTGTAACCCTGTGTAATACCCAGCAGCTACAGAAAGCCTTGCCAATATGTGCTAAACAAGAGTAACACCAATATTATAGTCTCTGGTTATTTCAGCATCTTAGACAAAACCTTAATGGCAATTTCTACTTATAATGTAATTTGCATATTTTGCTTCTCAAATTTGGTTATGAATGCATGTTAAAATATATTTAATCCAGAGTGCAAGCCTGTCTGTGCTGCCTTTCAAAAACTGATCTATAAACTCTTGCCTTCACAGTGAGGCTACATACCATCAGGCTGTCAGTATCTGAAATTGCTACAATAAATTGTAGAGAGTAATATCTTTCTTTTTCAAGGTAAAAAAAGACAGGTGAGTGTTAATTAAGTGTCAGGGAAGAATAACATCGGCCACACTTGAGCATTCTTCAGTCTACAATGTCTGTAACTTCTGTACTTCCATCATTACATTCTACCTTATCAATCATCTTTGCTGCAGCTTTCCCTATGGGATTAGTCAGGTGTTGTGCCAGCTGCTGAGCACACACATCATGGGAAAACATTCTGGTGCTATGGGAATGCCAGAAGTTATGGAAGCACATAAATAACTTCCTGAATTAGGAGCATATGCTGAAGATTTGTAGATGCATGTACATACAATGGTAGTGAAGCATTTGTATGTTTTCTGAGCATTTACAGACATGTACATATAATAGTCTTTAAGGTTTTTGTTTGTTTGTTTGTTTTTTGTTTTGTTTTTAACATCAGAGAGATCTTGAACAATAGAATCATCTCTGTGAAAGTAAGGTTTTCAACAATAACATTTGTCATCCAGTATTGGAAGGAAAAAAATAATCAGCAAACTGATTTAAGACTGTATTATAAGATTTTTTTTCCAAATTACACAAAATATTATTAAAAGTAGATCCTTAAAATTACATTTAACTGAGAAGTCATTTTTACAGAGATCTAGCATACATTTCCAAAGAACAGTACTAAAATTGCCAGTGTAGCCTAAAGGTTAGAAGTTTTTTCTATCCATGTGTTGTTTTTTCCTGTTTTTTTTTTTCAGACAGCAACTGACCCATATTACATTTGTGAAATTGATATTCATAGTACACATCTCACAGGAATTAATTAGAATAGTGAAACTTCTCCAAACATACTGAGTATTCTTGAGGTAAGAATGCTTATAATACAGAGAATTATCTATTTAAAAATTCAAAACAGACCGAAGCATTCAGCTGAGTGCTTAACTTGCACTTAAGACAAATAAGCCAATATATAAACATAATAATAATAGCTCTGCATGCACATTTTGTATCACTCAGGAGTTATCAATGCTTTTTTAAATAATATTTTTTTTCATGAAAATCTCTAAAAATGTTGCATGAATACTAAATATGCCAATCCCACCTCCAGTTTAAGTCATCCCCAAACTATTTATGAATCTGTGATGAATTTGTAGGAAGGCATCAAATGGAAATAATGGAAATAGGTGAGAAAAGTTGGATGTGGGAGGTGTGAGATAGCCATGAGATTTAAAACTGTGTCTCCTGTACGAGAGATCACTGTGCATATCTTGCAGAGTGTGCTAGCTACTAAAATAGGTTGCAAAAGGGAATCTCCTCTGCTAGGTATTTTCTGAATGTGATGCCCCATTTTCTTCTTTCTTGGATTTGTTTGTTTTTTGTCTGTTTTTAGTGTTCTTAAAAATACATTTCCTACGAAACAATTTTGGAGAAGCTCGTTTTAGTGGAGGAATAAGAATTCTAAGTGAGTATTTTTCTTTTTTCTTTTTTTCTTTTTTTTTTTTTCTTTTTGATTGGCAGACAAAAATATATGTTTGTGTAGTAAATCCAATTTTTTATATAGCTGGGCTTCTTCAGAGGCATACGGGGGATGGAAACAGACTGTGATTGATTTAATCAGTACCAACTTCTCAAGAATACTTAAGCTTGTAACACTGACTCTTTTGTAAGTGCACAGAACATGGAAAAACCCTTACTACATTGTCCCATTTTTCTCAGTCTGGAGATTGCCATGGCCACAGCATATGAGTGCTTCACAATTGCTAATTAATTTCATTTCACAGGACCCTTGAGATAGCATAATTTCCCTGTCCTCATTTTCTAGAAATGGAAATGAAATACACAGGAATTAGGTGCTTTGTTCAAGGTCACAGAGGAAGTTGGGATAGAACTTGGAATAGAGCCTAGCTCAAAAATTGTGCCTTAACTAATATACTACTTCCCTCCCCCTGAGGTATCTATGCAAAGGTAGTCACAACACAGTTCTTGGTGAATCAAAACTCCTCCACAAATGGTGAACAAACCACAAAAAGTTTAGTTCCTGTAGGAGTATCACTACTTCTTAATTAAAGGAGATATTCTAGGAACGTTCTTTGAGAATATTTTGAAATTTCTACCTAAACAAATGAAATCCAGATAGAATTATAGGTTTTACTTTTTTTGCTGTTGTTTTTTGGTTGTGTTTGTTTGTGTTTTTTGTTTTGTTTTGGTTTGGTTTGGGTTGGGTTTTTTTGTGGCGTTTTTTTTGGGTTTTTATTTTGGTTAGGATTTTAGATACAATGCTGTATTTTTACTGTCATTTCTGTCATTAATAGTTTGCTTTGGTCAAAGATTTAACCTCAATTCTGCTTTTTTTTTTTTCTGAAACAGTTCCACTATCTTGCTTTAGAGTTTAAATGTGCCATCCAAAAGCATTATTATCCCATTGTAAATTTACAGGCAGATTTTTAGTTGGTCACTTCCAGGCCAAAAAAATTCAAAGTAGATTACCATAGGAAAATAAAACCTTTTCATTGTCTTTTCTGTAAAACTGGTTGTGTTTTGTATAGTAACTAGATTCCACAGTTCACACTTTCCCCAAGAAGTAAAAAAGACAATATTGTAGTGGAATCAGATTGCCTTTCAACAGCATCTATTTCCAGAAGCAACTTGAATATCAGGGAATAACTGAACCAAATGCATGTATTCAACTGAAACTGAGGATCCATTTGTTGTGAGTGGAGGTCTGCTATGTTATAACAATAATCTGGGTCCTAAACACACAATCTGAAATTAGAGATTGAATAATCTTGCTATCATGTAAAAATAAAGTAAGATTAAATTGATGGATATATTTTAATGTGTAAAATGTTCTCATAGATGCATTGTAAAGCTAGTAGCCTGGTCAGGATAACTTCTTGTGGCTACCTACAAAACAAATAGGAAGTGACTGTTTTACCTTGCTCATTCAGTATTTTGTACCTCCAGAAACCGCTGCAGTGTTTGGTTTAGACACTTGTTACCATCCAGTTATTAAGCAAGAGTCTAAAAGTTGTGTATACTGTTATCAGTCATTTGAACCTGTAAATTCCTGAGTCTGCATGATAATTTTTATTAAAATCACTCTGTTACTGTGCATTTATCTAATGTATCTCCAAAAAGTATTCTGGCTGGTTTGTGGCTTTAGAGATACCTTGTGTCTCGTCCAAGGTCTTGCGAAAAGTGAAACAAGTTCTGAAAAATACATATTTGCTGGAACTTTGTTTGGTAAAAGATTAGGAAGTAAAACTTCATGATTTTAACCAGTGAGTACTTGCAGCTATAATTTTTTAACAACTAGTTAACCTTATTGGAGCCAGTCTCTTATGTAACATATTTGGCTCCAAATCCCTTCATAGCCTATTGATCAAGAACTTCTCTGTAGTGGTTTGTACAGTAAATGCCATGTGCTGGACTCTGTGTTTTGGAGTATATCGAATGAGACAGGGCAGCCGCTGCAGGTCAGATCTGATAGTATGTCTGTGTTGTCACAATAAGCCGGTTTCTCTGTAACTTACAGCAATGAAGTTCAGAGGCAGCCAGCTGTAGCAGCTGCTGAGCAGACTAAGTATTGATTGGAAGGGGAAAATGAAGGAGATGGGTGACCTTCTATTCAGAGCCTGAAAAAAGTGTGGTCAGAATGATGCCCTTGCTAATGCAGTGCCTTCCTAGTTACCCTGCACAGTAGCAGGAGGCAGCCGCACCTCCTTCCTGCCTCAGATCCTCCACTCCTGACTTCTGACACCAAGTCATTAACTTTGTTAGCCTTGGTCCTCCCTTGGTGGTTCCTAAAAGGAAAGAAAGAGGAATTCTTTTCAACTCAAGACTCATCAAAGTCATGAGAGTCATTTTCAAGTACAGTATATTTTTTATCTGTAAGTTACCTTAAAAAAGCAAAAAAAAATTGTCTAAGTGAAACTCCCTCAAGCCTACCTTTATTTTCAGCAATTAATGGGGGAAGTATTTACCATTCAAAAGGCTTTTGCTGTTTGGATTTCCTCCAGTTCAGAATCAGCTCTATCAAATTGGCCAGTGCAATTTATTATCTCCTCAGGGACATTCAGCTGTCCCAGCTAACCTTTCTCAGAATAGATCCAGCTGTGTCCTTCTGCAAAAAATCTTTCCACTCCCCTAAAAATGCAGTCATTGGAAGAATGTCCTCGACAGAACTATTAAAGATACCCTTAGGCCCAGCTCTGCATTAATGACCTATAAGCTCATGACTTCCATTTCAGCTGTATATATTTTGATGTGAGGGTTAAGAAGGATAGCACAGGTTAAAGCACAGCAGCAGGATCCCCAGGGAAACAGAAGTGCAATTATTCTGTAAATGGCAATTCAGAATTAATGGTCCAGGAAAATGACTTTGCAGAGAAGTTTGGCTCCCATGATTTTATTTGGAATTGACAGCACTTGGAAGACAGTCCATTACATGACAACAACGCCTTGCATTTTTCTTAGTATATTTAATCTATCGATACTGAAACATTTCCATGTTTTGTCCCAGTTCTGTAAGTGCTGGAGGTGAGAGATCTGGAAATGAGACAATGAGTTGAATCTACTTGTTTGAAGTGATGTGTTCAGCTGTGGATACTAGATGGAATGGGAACAGTGGTACCCTAAATCCTTGGTATAGTATCAGTTTATTCTGTCAGGTACTACTTCAATGTTTAAGGCATTATGCTTTGACAATCAGTGGTGAAAAATTAATGTTATCATTTGTCAGTGTTTTCTAGCAGTGCATTTTGCTTTAAAATGTGTAGAAATGCTGTATGGAAATATATACAAGAGAGGAAATAACTTCATTGAAAGAATATATTAGAAAAAAAGAGAAGGGAAACTGATTTACCCTAAGCATAAATATGGTCTTACTTAATAGAAATATTAGTAATAATTAATATAATTTTGCACATTGCATGTTGTTATCCACATATATGAACAACTTCAAGAAAAAACAAGGCACAAAAGCCTTTAATTGTTACTTTCCTGTTTATGAAGTCAATAAAACTCTTTGGTCCAACAGATTATTGTGTAATTAAACAAACAAACAAAACAAACATGCCCCCCCCCAAAAAAAAAAAAAACAAAAACAAACAAAAAAAAAAAACCAAAACACACACAAAAAAACCCCAACCCAGAACAAAACGAGCAAGAAAAGAAAAAAACCCATTCTTAGCTGGGCTGTTGCAGTGGAGGGTGGATTTTCTAATGGCAGAAGATGGAGTTAGCACTTTGGACTGTTTAAAAACACAGTCAGATGAGCAGTATGGCTCACAGTGATTAATCTATTTCAGGTATGTTTTATCAGTCAGGCTGTGACCTAAATTAGGCTTGCTACTTATCAGGCTTTTACCCAAAAACTCATGTCAGGTTGCTTTATAGTCATGATTTTAATCCTGCCTTGATGGCTATAGTTCTTGAATGAAGATTTAGGCTTTCTGTTTGTTTGTTTTTAAAGAACTGAAAAGTGAACAAAGGTATGCTCAAAATGTTTTGCTGCTGTGTCTTTATTCTTCCTTTGAAGGAGAGTATTTTTTCTTGTGTGTTTATTTTTCAGGGTGTTCATTTTCAATGATCTCTTCACAAATTCATGCACACTGTAGGTAGCTGCGTTACTAGAGAAGATGAAAAGGCTCATGCTAGAGCAGTTTATCCCCTTTACCATTCAGCTCTGAGGTAGGCAATTGGATGTTGGCTTATTCTGACTATAATTTTACCAAAACACCACCAATAAAGAGTTGGAAATAGTTTCTCTGAGGGGGTGTAGATGTCTTCCTGAATGGTGAATTACTTTGCTATATTGTTGCATTAATTTAGGTAGCTACATAGACCCCTGTGTATAATTTTTTTTTTACAAATGTTAAGTTTGGTTTGGATTTAAAAATCAGTTTCAGCTTTGAGAGAGAGAAATAGGGTATCAAAGAGATAAATTGATAACTTCTTACAGGTCTCCACTGGTCGGTGATCTTCATTATTCATCATTTTAATCATTTGGTCTTAAAGATGTTTACTTTGCTTTTACCAGAATGTGTAAGCTCTCTGGAACAAGCTTTTAGAGGATGAGATCTCTAAAGCTGGTCCATGCTTTCTATTCTGTTTGTTTAAAAGTTGGCTTTATAGTTAACCTTAATGATCACAAAGATGGTATCCTGCTCTGAACTAGAATTTCTGTGTGCTTTGCCAAATAAATCATTAATTTTATGTCTTCTTAAATCACAGACCACGTTTGTATAAATGTGAACAACCTGCATATACATTTACATGTGTTGTTTGATCTGGATGGCTATTTCTATGACTTAGCTCAGTATCCTGTCTGGGCATTTCTCATAACTATCTAGTTATACAGCAGGCATAGAGGCATGAATTGGGTGGGTGAGGAAAAAGAATGCTTGAAATACACATGGTGTGACAAAATACTTGGGATTCAAAAAGAAAAGCAACAAGCCAACAAAACAAAACTCAAAACCCCTTCTCTTAAACTGGTGCCTTAAATGATGTGGCTGAGTTTGGGCAAAGGTTTACCGAATTATGTTTTAGGCTGTGAAGCATCCATAATATGCACATTAAAGCATAAGCAGTTTCATTTCTGGAGTTTCCAACACGTACATACATGCCCAGACTCACAGACACATATAATGCACAAACTGCAAGGCATGAAAGTAGGCTTATATTGGAAGAGTGTTCTTGCAGAGACATAATAAGCAGATCATGAGATCATGTTTAGCTTCTAAGTTTAAATTTCTTTATCGCTTCATCTTTGCTTTTGAATTTCCTGGTTTTCTGCAGTTTTCTGCCTTTTTTTTTTTTTTTTTTCTTCCAAACACTTTATTAGGCAATTAAGTGTTTTTCAAAAAAACTTCTTGGTATATGTAGCTGAGTAACTACATGAGTAGTAAGGAGACCAGAGAGTTACAGAGAAAGAGGGGCTGCAGCAATGGAGATACTCTTAACAATGCTGCCATCTATTTGGTAAGGTTATGAGGTGGCTCTACCTAGACAGCAGTTCAAGTGTACTTTAGCTATAAATGTAGGAATCTCTGTCATCCTAAAGCAGCTCAGACTGGGAAGTCAAAAAAGAGTGAAATCTTCTCGCCTTATCTTCAAATCCCAAAAAAATCTGTGGTAAGCTCCCTATGAATTAGCATCTGTGCCCCATGCTGCCATGAGACACTTGCACTACCGATTCTGATAAATCTCCCACAAAGTGCAGTTGCCATTACTCCTTCTCTCCAGAGAAAAAGTATGTACCATTTGTATGGCAAAATGTAGAAACTAAAATAAGACCTAAGGAAAATAATAGACTTTGAAGATCTAAAGGACTTTTGATCTTAATTGCATTGTGCTGGAAATTACTGTCTGGGAAAACTATGATGAGGCTAAATACATAGATGTATACCTGCAGAAGTAGCTTTTCCTAGGAGCTATCATAAAAACCGTCATTCTTGTTGAAATGTAGAATATTTGCTTATTTTTCCAACAACATTTGTATTAACTTTGCTTTCAGATGCATCCTCACTGCCTTTGTTTTTTGATGGAATGCAATTCCCACAACAATTTTAAAGTTTGACTTTAGACATTCAGAGCAATCTCTGCATGTGTATTCCTGTATTCTTTAATTCCTTTTGGTTTTGTTGAGTAACCTTCTTCATTTCCCTTTTGAAATCAAACATTGATTACTAATTTATTTTAATTTATTATTTGATTTAAATAATTTCACATGGGAATTAAATCATGATAAGTTGAGTCATATTTATTTTCTGTCACATATTTTTTATCAAAGTCCTTGTTACTTGGCAAAACTAAGGACTGAAATGAATGGGTGAAGCTATCACCACCTTTCATTATTTACCCTGCCTCTGAGACATTTTGTATACCTTCCAGAACAGAATTCTTTATTCCATTTTTGAGTTAACTCCTGGTTCAATATGATTTTCAGTATGCCTTAGAAATCCCCCTGTGTGGAAATGCAATCAATTTCTAATACATCTCAAGAGTCTGCCAGAGCCTTTGCTTTCAAATGGTGGAACTTCATGAAATCCTCTGGGTGTGTCATCCAACTGGACTGGACAGAGCGTTTAATTGCAAGTGTTTGCAGATGTGGTTCCAGTTTCTGTGTGTTTCTATCAGCTTGTGGATAGGACAGTCTCAGTAAAGCTGAGAGGGTGATAGCATTGAATTGATACATCATTTAATAGCACTGTAATTAGAAAATGAACTAATGTAGAAGGTGGGTAGGGTTGCCTCTTCTAGCTATATTTTTGGACACAAGTAGCTGTGACTGCTGCACAGCATGTGGAGATCAGTGGGAGCTGGTGGAAATGAAACCCTTTTAATATTCCTTTGGCCTTGGTATATGAAGACAGAGAAATGTCATGGAGGGTGAAGCATGAGGAAGACCTCATGACAAAAAGGAAGGTGTCAAGTGACTATAGGTGCCTCTAATACATGTTGACCTCCAGAACGTGGAGCCAATGAATTGGGGTGTTTTTTTGAATTTATTTTCTAGAATCTACTTAAATGTCATTTTAGACACAAAACCCCCTTGAAGAATCAGTTCACTCATTGGATGTGTATTTATATTTCCAGACCTAGATGGATTTAAACATGAAGACCCAGATACTTGTATTGTAACTGATACAATAGATTGCTGCTGTTCTAATTGGTGAAATCAATTTGGCTGAAGTGTTTTATGACTTCCTTTTCTGAGGGAATCAGCATGAGCCAACAATTTATTTATGTAGAAATTAAAAGAGGACACAACCAGTCTTATGTAGACATGACAACAGTGGTTTTACACTACTGTGGAATAATAATGCTGTATATTTTTCTGGGAAGTAGTGTATAAACAGAGATTAATGAACTCCAGAGAACTAAGGGTGATGCAGTATACACTGCAGACCTGTGGGCTATTTCTGTAGAAGAGAATGGGTTACAAAGGTTGTTGGCTAGACTTCGCAAACGAAGATTTAGGGATAAGCCTGCGCAATGGATTTTTTTAGGTGAGGCACAGTGTGAGTGGAACTAGCCCCAGTTTACAAACGTAGCAACCACTGAACAGCATGGTATATCGAAGAAAACTAAGAAAGAGTATTCTTCATGGTTTGTAAAACAGTAGAGCAATACAGAAGCAGTCTGAGGAGATTTGTTACACCCTGTTAAAGCAGAAAATGACATACTAACGTATCATATGAGGAAGAAAATTAAAGAATAAGAGCTGGTAGCTAATGTATGCAATACTCTTAGCTATTCACCTGCTATTGACTGCATTTCACTTTCTCTCACTGTCCATCTGCCTTTTCTATTTTCACCCTATTTTGTGATGTACGTCATTGCTCTTTTCTGTGATGTCAACAGACTTTGTTAGTGGTGTAAACAACAGTGGAGTCTTACAAGGCTGTACTTGTGAGTCATAAGTACCTAGGGCATTCAGGATTTTATCAGCATCCTTCATTCTGTATATGGGTATCAAACACTCTTTTAGGCATCAGTATCATTACCAAGAGAGATTTATCAAAATTTTAGTCCAGGAAGAGGATCATAAAGAGAAAACATCAATCTGAGCTGGTGATGCATTTATCCAGCTACCTATCTGGAGGAAAGGTAGTATTGCTTTTAGAAAAAGAGGAATTTCAAGCCAACAGGAGGAAAAAAAATCAAAATTTATCATAATTATTCTGATGCAAGGCTATCATAATAGGTGCTTCTCTTAGTGACCACTAAAGCCTGTGAATTCTTTTTATTCCAGCCATGTCTCAAAAAGTATCTATAAACACTTTCAGGGGTTCCAATTGGGAGCACACACTGATTTATGGCAATTTTTTATGTACAAAACAAATCTGTATTTCAGATTATGAACACATTCTGAACTGACAGATTCCTATGCTGTAAAATTATAGCCAGATCAAAGTGCAAGTATCCCAGAGACTGCAATGCTATTCCTTTT
>VXAU01001675.1:126939-140449 GCA_013399695.1 Formicarius rufipectus | reverse complement strand
TTTTTGGGGCGGGGAGTGTTGCTGCTTTTGGGAGAACTATTCAATGTAGCAAACATAATATGAAAAGAAAGTATACGAGACACTTCTCAACCAATAAATATTAAAGTCTAAAGTCAGCCAAAAAATTGTTTTAATTCAACACTTCTAAAGAAATAGAGAACTTTGTCTTGGAAATAAATATATATAATAAATTACTTGTAAAATAAATTTGAACATACTCACTTGAGAATGAGCCATGTTTGAATGTCTGCTACAAAATTACAGCTTAATAATAATTTTGTGGTGTAATAAAGGTTCTAAAAGTACACTGATACTTAAATTTGAGAACTTAAATCTTTAAGTTATATAGATTTTGCATCTTGTAATATATGCAATACTTATTAATGTTTATTTTACAGATAGAAAAGCAGAGACACATGAATCTTGGCTCCCAGTATCATTTGTTCTATCCTTTTGAGAATTAGATATTATAATTTCAGACCGGAGAACTCCCTCTACAAAGAATTACTTTTTCATAAAAGTTTAAGAAAGCAGCTGAGAATGTGTGCTTTTCCCCCCACTGTTAATATTTAAACTGCAATCATCCTATATTAGCTTTTTAGTTTTCCATGTAAAAAGAACATTATCAAATTTATTTTCTCTCTGTATCTGCAGCAAATATGCATAGAAAAAAATGATTAATTTTCATGTTACATCCAGTACCTATTAAAATTCAGTACATTTTAGTAGTTTTGTTGCCAATTCTTGTGATTTTTTTTTGACAGAGAAGTTTCCTGAAAGCTTCAGATCCTAGATTCATGCAAAATTTTCAGCATTTTCAATTTTATTAGAAATGCCCAACAGTTTGGTGAATACCACATGATCCCTTTCAGCATCAACAGTAAGTTACAATATCAAGGAACATTTTTTTTTTAAACAGACTTTTTTCACTGATAAGGAAAAGATGTCTTTTTCTTTTTTTTTTTTTAAAGAGTGATGTAAAATCTTTGCTGCGTTACTAAAAAGAGCCTGCTCTTTGCCATATCTCAGTTTAGCTCATTATAAATGGATATTTAAATGTTTCAACTAGAAGAACACAAAATTTCATTCCTCAGAAATGTTATAATTATTTTTCTTCTTTGTGAGTGCATCTCAGTACACCTTTAGTTGCTTTGCATGACTTCTCTATAAGAAAAAAATATTAGGTTAATGAGTAATGTTCCTTATATTTGGTGAAAATTTCCCTTCCTGAATATTAATATTCCAAGCATGCATTTCATTTTATGAGGCAAACATAATCTAAGAACTATGGTGTTGATTGTACACAGACAAACAAATCAACCATAATTAAATGTCATGTTAAGTTTCTTTGAAATGTCAGTGGGGAATCACAAATGTACTTTAAAATACTTTGAAAACAAAACCTGCCTTATATTCCTAGGTTTCAATTATGTTATCAATAGGCAGATTTTTATGTTCATTTTAGTATTCTTCCTAAGTAATGCATGGAACTTACTGTGATTGATGCCGCTAATTGAAAAACAGTCTGCATATTTCAATCCAAGATGCAGCAACTCACATTCCTGGAAGTTTGCTTTGAGTATAATTCCTTGTTCTGACCTTCTGTAATAATGTTGTTTTTCACTCTCTATTCTGCGTTAAAAACCTGCATTCCCAGGACTAATGATATCTGTACTAAAGAGGCAAGGGAGCACTCTGTGCTTAGAGAGCTGTACTGGAGGTTCTGGGGAGCACTGAGGTTCCTCATCAACCACTGCAGGAAAGGCTGACTGACTTATGAAATGTGAAGTTTGCATCAGGCACATATTTGGAGCTTCCTTCCCCTCAGTAATATAAGTGCTGTGGACAGTCTTCCCGTTCCTTTCCTCAAATTGTAGACAAAGAGAAATCTTACAGCATTTCCTAAAACCAAACTCTGTTATGTTGTTTGGGGGTGACCAAAGGGAAAAATATCCCCTTGAACTCTCTTGTCATAGTTCAGAAGGAGGCAAAAAGGATGACCCTTGTGTCCTGAAACAGATATTTTTATCAGGGTCTTTTTGACAGTTTATGACCTTTCACTCCACAGAGCAGTAACACGAATTTATTATTTTATCTATATTGATATGGCAAGCAATGGTTTTCAATGTATGAATGTATGAATAAACAATGAAAAAAATAGGATCAGTTTTCGTTTGAATTTTTAATCTCCTGCAAAAGCTACAAAGCTCAGACAAGAACTAGTTCTGATTATTTGTTTATTACCTTTTTTTTTTTTTATTTCCCCTCTAGATTTCTAACACATTTAACTGTCTCCATTATTCATGTTTCTATCCACACAGCTTATGCTAATAATGATAACAGCAGTGGAGGGCATCATTAGGTAGAGCACTGTGAACTTAATGATATGTGTAACCAAGTGCTGAAATGAAGTGATTGAAAAGAATTTTGGACTATGTGACTAACTTGATTTTTTAAGATTTTTAAGTATTTTTTAAAAGAAATCTCTGTGTAGAGCATATGTCTTTGCAATCTATGTAAAAGTAACCAGTGTCAATATGATTTTATTTGGTTGAAATTCACAGTCAAAGCAGATGTTTCACTGACTGCAGTATATTTGTTGTTACTTTTCACTTGTATTTTGTTTACTTTTAGATTACAAAATATAGAGAAAAATTGGGAGATGTGTGAATGCATGAATTAAAGCATTTCAAACAGATAGCATAGGAGCTGGTTTTCATTCATCAAAGCCCAAACTCTTCTACAGTCACATTTAAGGGAAAACTGTTAATCTGTCATGATTGTTTTGGGATTTGAGGTTTTGTTTGGTTTTCTTTTGATACAGTTGAAGAAAGTAAATCTGGATATAGCAAGTTCATTGGTTTCTAGGACACAAAAACTGTATTTTAGATGGATATTCTTAATTACAATTATGCATCCAGAGTCTACACCCATTGACGTTTTGTATCTCCTCAGCAGAGTGCATCCAACCTAGAGCACTTCTCAAACAAGTAATTTGTCATATTTAGGCGTATACAAGCTTTCTGTTCTTGAAAAAATATACCACCATTGGCCTTGAGAACTGTTCATACCATTTGCATTTTTCCAGATTGCATGTCCGTAAGTTGCAACTGTTTCACTACACTGCTGGAGCTTCAGTAGAAAGGTACAATTCAGACATTTCAATATAATTTCTAGTAATTTTTCCCCCCAGTACTTTTGTAAACTTATTTGAACCCTATTTGCACAAAAAAGATGCAAAAGATGTGAGCGGAAAGATGGCCAGGAGAAGTCCTTCTAATTTATATATGAAGTTGTTCTGCACTTGAAGAGTTGCCATATGAGAGACTGCCTGCTAACTGTACTGATTTAAGGAACAAAGTCCTTCCCCTTCTCTTGGTCTAGCTCAGTTCCTAGGTGTTGGCCAGCTCCAAGTGACCTGAAAGAGCAAGATTTTGGGACAGACTGACAAATATGCACTGTGATCTCTGCTCTCCTGAGTTCTACTAGTGACATTGCAAATCATATTCCTTGCATAAAACATAAATCAGAGAATTTTACAAAATCTAGATGGAAAGCATTGATTGTGCAATAAGTCTTAACATGTAGTAATATCTTTAGAATCATCTCTTTGCTTTTACAATTCTTATCTTGACTTTTTTGTTAGAAATGCACATATCTCCAAGGCTCTTGCGGAAAGATGACTGGAGTTAAACCAGAGAAAACTGGGAAGTTATACTGACATTATAACAGATGTTATAATGGTGTGGAAATTATAGAGTTTAAATGCAGTTTCTACAGTCCTGGATGGAATTCAGATAGCATGCGTGAAACTTATTCCATGATGACTCCCCACACACACAACATGCAACCTTAAGCACTTGCTAATGGGAATGAAACGGAAGGTGGAGCGGAGTGGAGACACCACGGCCAAGCTCTGTTGGAATCCTTGCATGGAGGGGAACTTATGGTACCTTGTAGCTGATAAACCACGTAGCAGCTGTCAACCAAGTTGAACAGTCTTCTGATGCAGCAGGACTGTTCAGTGAAGGGTCTCCATAACAGGACACTGACAGACTGGTTGAGCACAAGGGTCTGAGCTTTCCTGGGGCACTGGCAGACGGATCATACACAAAGGGTTTGAGGAAACCTTCCCTTCTCACGTGACAGCTCTGAAAGAAGATATTTTTAGTTTTAAGCCCATTAACTAAGTGGACAGGATCTTCCTCCAATATTTTCAAAAGTAGGTCTGCCTAACCACTTACTAACTAGGGTATGTAGAGAATCACTTTGGGAGGACTGCTGCATCAGGGATGTGAAATTTAGGAATAAGTTAGATGTCAAATAGTCTATCAGCTGATGCAGAAATACATATATTCACAACTAACACATTGAACCAGTAGTTACATTGGATTGTATTCTATTACATTATTGAGTATTTTGATGTTTGTTTCACACTGTGTGTACAATTTTGCATTAACACCCTGCCTACATTGTAAACATCATCAGCACAAAAGCTGTAGCATTGTCAGCTTGTGTCAGAAAGGAATGAGCACAGCTTTTTCATGCATTTTCATGCATACTGTTAAGAAGCAGCTTGTTTTACACTGTGTAGTACGTGCCTTCTATGTTTCCACTAAAAATAATGAAAAATGCATTTGGTATCAACTAGTGAAATACAAAAATACAGTCATTAGGAACACCTGACAAAATGAATAAAAAATTTTCGAACTGATGTTGTGAAACAGGCCTTGGGGAAGAAGTCACTGCTCTGTTCAGAACCAATGCTTGTATAAAAGATTATTAGTGTAGAATCTATGAAGTTAAAGCTCTTAAAAGTAAAAAAAGAAAGAAAAACTAAAAAACCCACCCCACTGTTAAAATATATATTCTTGTAAACACAGTTTGCTTATATTTTCAAGTGAAGTGGGGACACAAATATGCTGGTCAAAGCCCCCTTATGAGATAAAGCAATGAGATGCAATGTAATGATAATTTTTTGCCACCAGAGAGCTCTTATTGTATTGTACTAACAACTCTATTCCAATATTTATTCATGGACCCCATAATTAATTCTCATGAAGTGAAAATACCTTCATATTTATGTTCTCTCCTCTGCTTTGTTCCCTGCTCTACTGGCAATTCCCACAGGGTTGGTGCCTGTCATTAAATCGCACTAAGGAAAGAAAAGGTCTGCATAACTAACTGCATAACCAGAAATAGCATTTCTAAAAATGACAAAAATTAATTGCTCACAGAAACTAGTTTACCTTCATATTTTTCCGTAATACAGTTTAAAGCCCCTATGTTTCTTACCATAATATGTTGTCAAAAAGTTCAAAACTGTGAAAATTGCAATATGTTTAGAATATGTGTTTTCTGGGAAGGCAAGGCAGCCAAACTTAAAAGAACTGATGAAGAAAATGATTGCTGAACAGAAGAAGGAAAAGTATTTTTTTCAGAATTTGGAGTTTGATTCCATTCAAGGCAATATCAGTGATACAGAGTTAAACTCCTCATGGACAAGATCCTCTTTCATCTAAGGCCTCGTATATGACCTTAACAGACCACAAAGCTGAACACCTAAATATTTTTTAGCAGTTTACACCTTTAAAAAATAAACATACTACATATGTATTTCTTTTAACAGTTGTGACATTCACTTTCCTGCTTTAAGTTTCTGGAACCATGGCATAAGGTTACCTGTCTGGTATGGATGATGAAGTTGTTTTTTTGTGTTTGAAGTTCAGTAGACTTTATAGACAACCCTCTGATAGATCAACATTAACCTTTTCTTCTGCTGTTGACATTCAAAGTCATACTTACCCTGTATTTCACTATCAGCCTACGTGGTTTCTACACTTGATTCTGCTTCACCTTTCACATTGTCTATATCATATAGAGACTGGGTGTTTGAAACTACAAAATGGGAAAGGCTGCAATTCACAGCTGGTTTTGCATAGGTACAAATTTTTAGTCAAAGTAAAAGGGTAAAGATCAAGCAACTTAGGAGAGGCTTTTTAACTTTGCAACTAACAATTGTTAAAATATTTTCACCTATGTAACTTAAAATATTGTTAAATGTTAATTTAATTTATTAAAAATAGTCTGTTAAAATTCGGTTCTATTTTCCTTTGTTAACCTACTCCTCTGTCCAAATTTATTTATGCATCCCCATATCCTATGTAATACTGAGTAGATCCATTACATTTTCAAACCGTTCCAGAGCCCTAGTGATTCATCTGAATTTGTGGACCAAATTTTATAGGTTTCAAATGCAGCCACTGCTAAAACCAAATTAATCAACCACACATCCATATTCAAGTGTTAATGTGGCTGGCACAGTTTCTGCCAATTATGTGGTGAAGGTATTGTATCTATTTTATCAGTTCAACAGCTGATCTGAGGAAAAAAAATCCATAAATATCTAGTCTGAGTTTTCTTTCTACAGTAAATCTATGATTAATAAACTTTTCTGAAAACATATTTTTTAGTAAAAATAATTAATAAGACAAATTTTGGCAGAGTATCCTCCACAGTATGAAACACTTGCTATCTAATCCTTAGCTAAGGAAGGAGTGAGATTTTTCAGAAGCACCTTTCTTCCTCATGGAAGCCCCCTCCCCAGAGCTTCCCTACTTTTGAAACCCTCCATTCCAATCAGCACCTTAAATCTTCTAAAGTACCCTTATCCTGGACATAACCAGACATACGACAGTTGTAAACGCTATGTCCTTAACCGAGATCTTGAAAGTAGTGGTGGCATTTATCTGGTTGCAGCAAATGCTAAGACATGAGGTGAACTTCCAGTGAACCAATGAAGAGACACAGACAGGTATATGGAGGCTAAATAATTAATTCAGGCCTCCACATTTATCTTTTGCACAACAAGATAAGTGACATAGTCCTGTCCTGTCTCTTGCTCTTGTGGACCCTCCTCTCACACTCTCCTCCCACGAGTTTCGTCCCTTCCCATAGCATATGTGCACAGGGAGGGATGATATAGAGGATAAATATACACCAGGTGGTTGGAAGGAACTTTTCCACATCCCCAAACCTTATCTCTGTGTGTGTTGTGACATCCTTCAGAGCTGACAATGTTTCCCAGGCTGAAGAAACTAGTACAGAAATAATGATTACCATTTCTTTGAAGTCTGCATTAATTGTAGAATAAGATAGCTAAACTCTCAGGGAGGATGGATTTGCTTTTATATTCCTGAACAACCTCTATGAATCATGTGGACATCTGCTGTAGTTATTTAAGAAACAGGTAGTATCTCTTTTCTTTAATTCCAATGTCTAGCAGGATTTTGCACATGGGACTTGCAGTAACCCACTCACAGATTACTTGGCTCTTAAGGTGATTTGTCAGTTGGATTTATCCTTTTTGAATTGAGATGAGTTGGTTGGCTTCTACATTTTCACTTCTGCTACTAGGAAGAGCTTGGTAGAAGGAATTACAGAATTACATTCCAGACCTCAAAAACACTCTGTGGTGGTGTTGTATAAGGTGATGTTTGGTCTCAGGGATGGTGGCTAGAAGTCATTCTCATAGTGACAGCATATTTGGTACTCTTAGCAAATAAAAAAAAAAAAAACATTAATATGAGATATTTCTTCTTTATCTCCCTTACTGTCATACTCACCAACATCATGTATACTGTGTGAGAGAGACTTTTAGTGAAATATTTCCATCATGTGTTTAATTTTGAATTGCTTGGCTCCATAGAACAATAAGGGTCAGGCAATTGTGCTGGGCTGTCAGTGATTTCATTATCTTGGTGAGGGCTTAACTGCTTGGCTATCCAAAGAAATGACATGCTGTCTAGTAGGTCTAGCACTGACAGGTTCAAGGCTGTCATTTTTCACCAGATGTGCTTATGTGGATGATGTTCTTCAGAAAATCCTTCAACTCCCCCAAAGCTGTGTCTGAAATCGTGGTATTTCAACCTATGGCTAAATCAAGATCACACCTTCAGCCAAGATTTTGGTATCACTTGCAGTTCAGTTCTTCTTCACTTTCAGTTGCAGATGTGACTGGAGAACCAGCTCAGCACAGGCTGCAGTTGCTGAACTACAGGGTTGCTTCTGGGTAGGCAACACAGCAGCTGTGCTCAAAATGTTTTGGAGATAACTCAGTTGTCTTCACATGATTCAGCACATAACCTGATGTTTTCAGCACATAACCTGATGTTTTCCTCGTCCCACTCCAGTGGAAACCACTGGCTCTGTGCTACTGACCTAGGAAGGACACCAGCCACCGATGGTTAATTTCATCTGGATTTGAAAAGCACTGCCCAAGGTTGCAGGATTATGTCAGCTCTGTCTTGCTGCCCCTGTGAGGGAGCTGTTAGGATGGTCTGCAGCTTAGTGTCTTGTTAGTCAAGCAGATCAGGATCAGCCTTGTGCCCTCAGTAACTTAAACGCCCTCAATAGGCCCTCTGCTACGGGCAGGCAGCAGGGAGCTTGTTGGAGGGAAGCCCTGGTACAGAGAAGTCTATTTTTGGGGGAGCCTTGGCAATCTGATTTGTTTCTGTGTGGTTGACATTTTGATGTGATGTCACCATTTCTAAATCCCCAGTTCATTTTAATGTAGTATTTTATTAATGTCCAGAATGGTTGATCAGGTGTAGACTTCTTTTTAGCTTCAAAATGAGTTTCAAGCAGCAGCTAAAATACACAGGTGTCAGTTTCTTATTGTGCGTAATGGCACATAGCTGTAAAACCAATTCACAAATACATGCAAGGGAAGTATATTTTCTAAGTAAGTGATGAACAAATGATTGTGAAGAACATAAAAATTGCAAAATAGCAGTATTTTTGAGGTTTTCATTAACTCACAAGAATGTGAGCATCCAATGAAACAGAAAGAGAAGGAACTTCAGGTTGCCATATTTGTTATAATCTCTATTGTCATTCAAAAAGGGTGAATAAACTTGTTTAAAACAGTTATTGTGAAATGCCATTGTCATTTTTCATGTCAGTCTGTTGACAGAAGATTAATTCCAAACCTACAAAATCCCAGGTTGTAAATACACTCTCTGAGACTTTTCCAAGTAAAAGAGCATCTGTAAATTGGTTTGCTGCAGAACTAATTTTACCCTTTAGAAATCAGATTTTTAATTCCATATTTCAAGATAATAATCTTCCACATAGAAACAAAGAAACAGAGAAACAGAGTGAAACAAAATTATTTTCCAATATAGATTGAATGAAAAAAAAATTCCCTTTGAAATTTAGTATACTTAGCATGTGGAGAAAAACTGTAATGGCAACCACTGTGAATATAAGGGAGAAGCAAAATTAAACCCACTGAGAAGTCTCCCAAAACATGGTGTACTTGTTAGATAGCTAAGAAAGGAGAAGAAAGATATTAAATATTCTTTCCAAGTCCTTTTAATGCTGAGTGGGTCTGCCCAGTGCAAATTTGTTTCTTAGTCAGAAATACTTGACTGTCATACAGACTGCTTTAACTGAAGCTGTTTTAGTTTCAAATGGTAAAATTTAAGTTTTGACTGCTGCAAAGTATTCATGTCCCTCACATGTATTTTTTTTTTAAATTTGCTTCATTACTTTCTTATGCAGTGCTGCATTCTTTCCTGGCCTCACAAAACAGAAGAACATTTAGTTAAGTGAAAAATTTCATGGTGTTAAAATCAGGTACCATAAAGTCTTTAAGGACTAGGGAAGCTACACAACTCTATTACATTCTCTATTCCTTTTTATTTGATCAGCAAGTAACTTTTTGTTTGGGTATGAATCGCTGTTGCTGATAGCAGAAATGAATGAGCTGGATTCCCTTGATTAATGATAATAGAATTTTTGTTGGTTTTGTTTGGTCTAAACTAATCTGAATTTGATTAGAATTTAGATGTAGTGATTTATCTGGCCATAGGAAGCAAAAATGTACTAGTAATTGCATATGAGTTGTACCAGTTGGAGAACCACAGTATAAAACTGACAGCCAGATCAAAATGCATCTGAAAAAAAGAAACAAATAACTGTGCACTACTTAAATACCCAATGCATCTGTAAAAATGTATGTGTATATATATACTCATTCTGACTTGTAAGTCCCAAGTGACATTTGTAATTTTTATGTTTTTAGTATATAGTCTTCAGTGTCGTTATATCCACTGAATTAAAAAAAAAGTCATCAATCTATATAGTCACTTTTTTAATATACATACACATATATTTACCAATTAAAAAAAATCATTCTAAACCAAACTAATGTTAATAATTTTGATCACTGTTGTTTTCCTCAATATGCATGAACCACTAAAACAACCATTCATAAAGGTTTCATGAAGTAAAAAATAATCTGTTCTTATTCCTAATTCTTTGTATGTGAGAAACATTGAAAAAAACCCCAAAACAACAAAACAGACCTTTTAACAGAGCTAGAGAATCCTGTCCAGAATACTCTCTCTCTCTCTGTCTCTCTCTTATAAAATCTATAAAATAACAACTTTACAGACAGCTTGTTAGTAGGTAGATAAATGCAGACTTCCAGTCCTTGTCTTTGTTTTTCAAATGAATGTCAGCAACCACTATGTAAAATCTGCAGCATACAAGTTAAGCAGAAGTAGCATATGGGTGAATTTCACACAGTCTTTACAAAATTAATATGGAGAGTGTAGGGGGAAAGAGAGGGAAGCATGGGAAATGATAGTGTTTGTTGGTATAAAATGATGGAGTTGAAAAATATTAGCTGTTTCACAGGAATAGAAAATGTAGAAAATAGGAAAAGATTAAGGCCTAAATGAAATTATCAGAATAGTGGCATTTGCCTGCTTTGGCAGACAGGAGAGAGAAATTTTCTGTATTGATACTAGTTTTTACTTTTATCTGTATAAAGAATAAAATCATGGAGAACAAATTCAAGCTCTCTTTCCATTGCCATATGAGAAAGACATAATAGACTGCTGATAGAATAAAAATTAACATTATTTGGTTACCATATATCTTGCAAAGCCTTTTTCTATGTGAAAAAAAAAAAAAAAAAAAGATGATTTACTATTGATAATAATACCAACTATCATTCAACTAGTTTGGACAGTGTGCCACGCACACTAAAAGACAGAATTTTGCTTTATTATTATCTTTAAATACTTTATGCCTAAACACTTGAGTTAAACATGACTAGCTCAATCATCATGCATATGCAGATAATAGGAATTATACAATATATACTAAATAGTCCAAATATTGACATTGAGGTATTTTGCATTTCTGTTAACTGTAACTAATCATTAACTTTAATTAGAATTTAAATGCTGCAAAAAGTACACACCAGAAATGTGAAGTATAATTCATGCCTTGATGTGTCTAGAAATAAAAGCAGAAAGAAAAACTGGAAATCTAGGGAAGTGAAAATCCCAACAAAGAGAGTTAACAACTGAAGTTTTCTGCAGAAGTGTAAAATATATAGTAGCCCTGTGCAAAAAACAATACCTTGGGGACTAAAATTAGGTTTTAGTCTGTAGTTATTATGCATATTCCTTAACCAAATATAAACTCTACAAATTTTTCTTTGTACATTTGACTTGGGAAATCTGTATGGGAAGCAATTGGCAGAATCAGACTGACAATACATTTAGTCTTTTGCAATGGTGTGAGAAATCAGAGTGTGGATTATTCATCCTATTTGGCACTGGGTAATTACTGCAGCTATCTGTCAGAAAGAGAATTCTGTTCTGAATTTAAGGTTTGGCCTCTTCTCTTCTGAATTGCATATCTATATTTTGCTGCAAAGTCAATAGGAAGTGACATGAAAAAGTAATGCACCTGCCACAGGGCTCATAATGGAATATCATTAAATACAGTTTTTCATTCAGTCAAACAGAGATCTTATGATAGGTACAGCTATCATACACAGTGAACTGGATTTTTCCATTTAAACAACGCTATTGTTATTAATGAGGAATTATATGGACCTGACAGGTGTCAGGATCTTTTAAAAGAATGTGCACCTTAGTTGCAGAAACTGCCTTCCTCCTCATATTAGATAGAACGAGAAAGAAGAAAAAAGTAAAAAAGAAAAAAATTCTAAATATGAGTAAAAAAAGTAGGAGAAGCACAAATATTTTGGGAAATCACATGTATTTTGGAGATACAGCTTCAAAGCTATAGATGACTATGTTCTAGGTCCATGAAATGCTAAAGATTTCTGAGCGCATATAGGCATTAATTAATCCTGTTTCCTCATAGTAACTGAGGTAGGAATCACAGTGCTCTTTTGTGACACTTTCACGTCTGTTTGCTTTGGTTGCCACATGCCATTATAGTGATGTACTATAAATCCAGGATTCCTCTCAAGGTTGAAAATGTGGACAAGATAATGTTCTTACACTGGTTGTTACAAGATGTCAAGTATCAGCACTGCTTCAGAGAGCTTGCTAATTTATTTTGTAAAGAAGAAATGGACAGAGGACTTGCGTTCAGAACACATGGCAAAAGAAGGGAGGAGGTCTTCCAGTCTGCCAGCATCAAAGGTTATTTCAATATATTATATTAGCTAAGGGACATAAGACTCATCCTCAGTAGATTTCTGAAAGAAAGCTTGGACAGCTTTACCACAATCACACAGTCATTCTATTAATTCACCTGACTGCTTTAATGTTGGTGAGAAAAACTGCATTTGTTTTCCTATTGCACTGCATAATCATTTTACCTTTCTACCTTAGAGATTCTGTGTAATACATGGAGGCATTGCTTACTGTGGTATGGGAACAGCTAAATGAACTTAGAATAAGGTAGTAACTTGCTTTTTAAATAAAAGTCTGACTTGTTTAAAGTGGACTTATATTTTAAGCATATATATATATATACACACACACACACACTTTAAAATTATCATTTACAGAATTCCCCCTGTAAACCACTTCAGACAGAGACACAATTTTCAGTTTATGTTACAAGAAAATGAGAGTCATTTAACAGTGCAGATGATTCAGGCCATTGTGACCCCCACAAGGAAGACACCTCTGTATGTCCAAATGTTTCCTGTATTTGAAGCAGGTTTTGTACTGACTGTACCTATGCACTGTTTGTAATGAAATTCTTGGGAAGCAGTGGTGACATCAAAGTTCAAGAAACTTTGAAACTTATTTAAGATTTGAAAGGACATTTGGAGTGGAATAAGAAACAATGAAAGAATAAGAAGTCCCCAGGCAGAATTTAATATAGTATGGAAGTAAGAAAAAACCAACCAACCAACTAAAAGAACCCCAAACCAAAAACCACCAGTAAGGGATTAAAAGTCTATTAAACAATACTAACATAAATATTTTGTTGAATCAGACCCAGAATAGTCCCTAATCCTACAGACACTTGCACTTGTGCAGAGGAGCAACCAGACATTGAAGCAATCTTAAACATTTGTGTTCCCAGAATACACAGTTTAGAAACTGCAGGTCTGACTCTCCAGTGACCTCCCTAATAGTGGCCTCTTGAAGGAATTTTGTGTGTCCTTCTTCATGCTGTTTTCTTGTCTAGTGACTTTCCTCTTCTGTTTCTTTTTTTTTCT